>KN716700.1:40667-52130 GCA_000816705.1 Dictyocaulus viviparus | reverse complement strand
TATATATATATATATATATATATATATATAATATGTATGTGCGTGCACACATAATGCATATACATATACAATGACATATAGTACTCCAACCAACATGACATTTTTAATGGATTTTTTCTACTGTTATGTGACTCCGAAGCTGCGCCATTACAGAGGTTCAAAGATCAAAAAACACTTCTTCTTCACACTATCTTCGCACCTCATATCATCCGATTGTCACCTTTTTTGTGGTGTTGCTGATGAATTCAGAATAAAAATTTATATGCTTTAGTGCTCTTTTTTTATAGTGTGTCTCGTGATTTGTTTATAGCAAAATCATATTTACATTCATAAATAACGGATCATATGAGTTGACATTGAAACATGCTATTTGCTTTGTTTGTGTACTATATTATTTACTAATGAATTTGTTGTATTCAACCGATAGACTAACGTTCTCCTCATTCAATCAACATTTTCTTTTTCCTTTTGTGAGTCATAAACATGAATGTATTGAGGAATGCAACAGAATCGCTTCATTTGCGTCAAAAAAACAACGTAGCGCGATGCTTTCAAGTTGTATCTGAAATAACTTCTTAGCATTAGCCGATATCTTTGTTCGTTTTGTAAATTATCATAAAAATTTAGACTCATCCTCACAATAATAATATCCACCACTTCATTCTGAATTCTTTAAAGTCTTAAAATCGAGAATATTTCTTAATTCTGCTTGTGATCTCATAATCAAAATGCCATTTATAAGACATCGATATAAGCGCAACCAATGGTATTGTTAATTTCTCAACTTCATTGAGGTTGATGTAGGTGCTTGATGTATTAAATTGAGTAAAACTGGCAAGAAAACTGTCAGCAGGTTGCCAGAAGCTGAACAGGAAGGGCAAAATTGAAAAAATATCCCTAAGATTTTTAACAGGCGAAGTTTTGATATATAGGACCCTGAAAAGAACAACTTTCGACAAGAGCGACGAAATTATTAAGGTGACCGGAAAGCAATGAAAACTTTTTTGCTATCGAAAAACTTCTATCTATCAATTAAATCATATATTCAAATCAACAAAATGATTCCTATGCATTCTTAACACGTTTATCGTCTTAGTGGCAGTTGTTCAGTTTCCTTTTGAAGAAATGTCCTTCAATCTTTCATTGAAAAACTTTTTTCAGGGCGTTTTCACTTTATTGCAAAAATTTTTACTTCTCAACGTGTGCTCTAGCGATCGGTAAAAAATAATTTGGCGGTGAGAGTTCTGGTGAACAAAGTGAGGATAGTTGAAGTTCCAATCTAAGCCCTTTTACTTGTTGTGAGGCTTCACTTTGTCGTGTTATAGGGTGCTTTTTTCTGTTATCGATCAAAACAGATTGTTGTTAACTGAGTTTTGCTTTGTTCACTTGAATTATAATAAACTGACGTTGCAACAGCCAGACCAGGTCAAAGCAATTCATACAGTATGATTCTAGATACATTTCATCACACGCGAATTTTAATCTTCCTTAGTGTTAGTGACATTCGAGAAGTCGGACCACTGATAGTGGATGATAACCTTAGTGTAGGAATTCTGATTACTCTTCGGTTTCCCTAATACTTTTTTCTATGAAGCAGACGGTAGGCGAATATAGCTATCAAAGATGTGACGTAAGCAATACGTATGATATTATTCCATTGCATGAATTGGTGGCGACACCTTGATAGTTATCATGCAGTCTAATGATACATCGTCGTAGTCAAGAATGCTTATCAAGCAGTAATTATAGTCCACAAAAAAGGTCATGTAGATGTGATCCTGATACTGGCTTCATCTATGACGCGCACAATAAGAATGAAATCAGTCCAGATAATCTGATTACTTGACCAATTAGCGTTATCCTGAGCTTCCTCCATGCGCTTCATGATTGTCTCGTCCAAATTAGCTAGCATGCACTTACCCTGACTTCCATGAAATTCGTGAGACTTCTTACATAAACAGTCATGCTGAAAATCTCTGACCTTTTACCATTAGCCTATATTTAACAAGAACGGATACCAATTGATACTTTAGGATTTTATAAATTTAAACATTACGATAGATTTCACGCCTTTTTCTTTATGTCATCTACAGAAAGAGGAAAACATCGAATGCTATGAATATCAAAAAAATGTTACGAGTGTACTACTAGCCCGGTATCTATTCCGCGTATCTAATGAATCGTTCTCGTGAACTTTCTAATGCACTCAAGCTTATGTAGATTTCTCCCACAACCTCTGAGAAAGTAATGGTTCTTCTAGGCAGGAATAGTACTTTTGCAGCATTCATTTTTATTTTGCTTCTTTTGTTTTAGTATAATTTGAATAATTTAGTGATAATAATAGATTCCATTTTAGTGTTTTATAAATATTTTCAATAATACCAATATTTCAGTTATGTCAACAGTCTCAAAAAGTTACCATAATATCGGTTGCGACCCGATAGTGGATTACTGTAGTAAGGTAAATAGTTAGGAATACCAGAATATCTTTATACATAACTAGTGCATGGTTCCGATTATGAACATTCCTGCCTCAGAAAATAAAACCTTACGGTAAAAACGTCCTATTCATGATGAATCTTGATAAGGTTATGCCGTTCCTAAAGGCCTCACATTTAGGTTAAATCATTGAACGCTTGAATTTTCTTCGCTTTATGATAAGCAGAAAGGGATACAATAGCTTAATTGTTTATGAGTCATAAAATCTTGGTACCTTTTCATATGACTGTGCGACAACATCCACTACAAGTCGAGCTACAAGATATTACTCTCAAGAACGCTTCAATGCCTGGAATGTTGGGAGCACCAGAAGTACTTTTTCTCCTACACTTTTTTCAATTCAACCTCTTCATTAAGAATTACTGGCCACCTCAAATTATGTACTTCATGACGAATTGGACACAGGAAAAATGAATTATCTAAGGTTCTGACTGTTGGGTCGAATTTTATTCATCTCATTGGTGGAAGGAGAGTGATTGATATTGGAACATTCACTGGAGCTTCTGCACTAGCATGGGCTCTTGCCGTTGGAGAAGGAGGACTGGTAAAATTTTTTATGACATAGAGCATGGCATTGTTGGCTTATCGTTCACCCATTTAAGGTTTACACTTTGGATATTTGCCACGAAAATTTTGCTAAGTATGGAGTACCAATTATTTCAAAAGATAAAGACGTGTTCAACAGAATCATACCAATCGAAAACGCCGCTCTTGAAACATTAGGTTTGTTTTCGTTCGTCCGAAAAATCATTACGGATCACAATCGACAATTACCAGACAAATTTTTAGACAGAATGATAGCTGATGGAAAAGCTGAAACCATCGATTTCATTTTTATTGATGCCGATAAGGTGAGATTATTTGTCAACTGGCAATTCTCGTTGTTCTGTAGTCGTCTTGAAGTCTTTAATTCTTATTCTCATAGGAAAATTATCCATTTTACTATGAACGAGCAGTTACCTTATTAAGAAAGCGAGGTGTTCTTATGATTGACAATGTAAGTCAATTGAAATATAAGGGTTCTGAAAAGAAAGGAAGGTAATGGATCTGAATACCAGAAATTTTAAGGCATTATGGAGTGGTAAAGTAGCTCAGGATCCGTCCAGCTTCTCAGAATCAACCAAGCGAATAGACGAAACTAACAGGAAGGTTGACATTGCTTTTTTCACGAAATTTTCGTTTTATAAGGAGAATTTCAAAATGTCATTTAGACAAGCATGATTGAATTCTATTCAGATTTTCTTAGACGATCGAACATACTCGGCTCTGTTGAATTGTGGAGATGGTATTCATATTGCCTTCAAAATATGAATAATATTCTGAAATCTAGATTGTGTCCAAACGTAATATTAATAAATAGAGAGAAACTTACTGAAGTATCTTCAAAATGTTTCTTTCTTCTTACTGTATTCTTAATTTCACCTTTTCTGCTTTCGAAGAGGAGACAAAAAGGCCCCGAGCCACTCAAACAGTTATACAGAACGTTGAAGGCTTTCCAAACATAAAACACGGAACGATGCACTTTAGATATGTAGTAATATACTAAAAATGCCAAAATACCATGTGCTAACGCATTAAGCGAACTAGAATGGTCGAAAATGCCGCAATGTTAGGTGAACTACTTCAAATCGCAACTAGTCTAACGAAGCCATTCAAATTTCTGAGGTTTACACACTAAAATAATGTGGGAGGATAAACAGCATTGAACTAATGAAGAATGGACATCTGAAGGCAACGCAATGATCAGTTTAGTATTCACATTCACGATGCTGTAATGAACAAGAAAACGTGGCTTATGTTAGAGGATTGATCAACAGTGACGCTCCATTTCCTAGACCTCATATGCATAATACACTCTCATTGATTTCCCTTTTGTTGATATTGGATTGTCCACTACTCCTAGTATGTTATTACATATATAGAGTGAGCAAATAGGAGAATCTTTCAAAATTGTAAAGCAGATCTGTTAAGAATATAATCGACTCATAGATGTTTAAACGAAACCTACTTGTCTTTGTTGCAGTCCTTCTTACTGAGGTCATACCTATCCTCAGTTCTGTTAATCTTTTGAATGAACAAGAAAGTAGTATGCTTGGTAGCTAATGAAGGATTTGAACACACTTACGGAAGTACTGACGATTGTAAGTCACTCTGAGTCTGCCCTCCGTCTCCATTGGCGTGTAAGTTTCCTTGACTGCTCTTACTATTTTGTTATCGTCTTCATTCTGGTCTTGCATATTTTATATTAATCCGGATTCGTAAATGTCCTGTAGATGAAAATTTCGTTGATTGTGGTAATGAATACTTCCATCAGTTAAGTGTCTTTTCAGTGAATTTCATAGCATTCGGCACTATTAAACAAGAAAGGATACCGTGTCGCGATATAAAAAAAGTAGACAATTGCTGAAACACTTTAGTGGTAGATACATAACAGGTGAAAGCAGTTTCTTAAGTGTGGGCGCTGAAAATTGCATGCAGAAGAAACGATGGACGCCGGTGCTTACTTTAACCTCCCAGAAATTAATTAAAGGTTACACAATAACTAGTTCAAAACACAATTCTCAATACGCATCTGACATTCATAGAACAGAATTAATACAGATACAACTTTTAAATAATTCAAGTATTATAGAAATCAATATCTGACGCTAATAACATCGTCCATTTTGATTCCTCAAATATTTATTCATCTAAACCTCAAAATGAAGATAATAATATAAAAAATGAAAGACTCAACTATTTTTACAAAGAATCAGATCATGAATTTTCTCCCTGATTTTCCGCCAATATTCTCTGCATCAAAACCACTGCACCCTATGGCCAACTTAACTCCACGCTTTACCCACCTTTTAATAGAATTTGAAACCAATTTAAATGTTCTTCTTTGCTTCTAAACAAATATAAAAATCAAAAAAAATCATACGCCTTTTCAGAAACGATGAGGAAATACAACGTGCTTACAAAAGTCGAACTTGCCGCTGTTTCGATAGACGAAAATTTCTTTGAATTCCCCTATATCTAGAACAGACTCCAAAAGCGTTTGGTTTATTCCAGGATCTGTGCAACTAATCCCAAATCCACTAAACAAAATCAATGTTCAAAAAAGGAAACGAAAGCGCATTTGATACATTTCGCTTACACACTTTTTTCGAATTCCAAAAATTCTCTGTTCACTCTTTTTAACGTTTATCAATGAAGAAGCAAAGCTGAGTTCTGAAAAACATGCGAACTTACTGAATTCTGATTCATTTGTGCTTGTAAATTTCTACGCACCTGGTGACGTACGTATGAGATGACGGCGTGGCCGTGTGATCCTAACTTTCCAATGCTTCACATATTGCATCCGCTTCTATCACAGAACTTATTGTTTCGAAAATTGAATAACGATTGCCTCCGGCTTTACAATGTGTTTTTACGATATCTAAAAGTAAAAATTCATTCCTAGCAATACCTCAATTAGCAAACTCATTATGCTGTCAGCAAATACAGTAGATTATTTAAATTTACAGTTTTACAAGTTTTTATCAGGCGTTTCCAGCTCTTTCTGAGGAATGAGGATGTATTTCTCGAATTTCGTCGCTAAGGTAGTTCGACCTTAACGTTGTATAAAATTACCACCTACATTGAGATAATACGGATGCTCGGAAAAATGCTAATCAGCATGAACAATGGTAACTCGAGCAGTATTTTTGTTGGGCACCTAAAAGAAATATGTGATCTCAGTAATTTCATCTTAACTGACCAAAGTAGTTACAGAAAATTATAACACACATCTGAAAAGTTAAATTTTACATTTCTTTCAAAAAAAAAAAACGCCATAGTCATGGAAAATACGCCTTAAAAGAATAAGATATCATCATCACAACAGATTATAATGTAAAACGTACTACAGTAACAAACGAAGTACTTCTGAAACTCATCATGAAACGCTTACGTTAGAAAATTCTTGCCCCGAAGCCACCATACTTAGCTTAAAGCAAGACCGCCATAATTCCAACAAAAAAAAAACTTGAGAAATAAAAAATTTCAACCAGTGGGAAACTGTAGAAATGACTTACTTCAAAAGTTAAGGCAGGCAATCGCGGCAGTGTGCACCATCGTGCCAAATGGATATGACTTCACTGTCTGAATGGAAATAGAGATCGGCTGACTAAAATGAGGAGTTCCAAAGACAGCAAGCTTTCAAGGAAAAAAAAATATAACAATTTTATCAATCCAACATTTTAAATTATGTGAGTCGACTATTCAACGTGATATATCAAAGAAAGATTACAGTTTTCCTCTTCCTTAAAACTTTTATAATAATATAATACAGACTTTCCATATGCTATGTGTGCAATCAGGACCTCGCGAAACAAAGCATTACCAGCAGAGATTGTTGAGTTAAAGAAATCGTATAATTTTTAAAACTACTTAGAATTTTAACAATGGGATGATGCAGAATCGGACAAAATATTAAAAAATGCTACGGACTGATTCAGTGCGATGAAAGAACGCTAGTTCTACACTTAAGTATGTTTTGTTATTAGTCCTGAAACGTATGAAAGTAACAAGATATGTTGATCTTTGACATATCAGCTATATTTAGGAAGATTACCACTTGCCTTTGTCCTACGTAAATAGTCAAGAGATACCAAAGAACAGGTTACGGTGAAGTTATATAAGAATGCCTTTATGAGTCAAATTGGACAAAACCTAAATGAGTAAAGCATTTTCTGATCATGAGATAATATATAAGAATATTACACTACAATAGCAGTGGATTATTATTTGGTTATCCGGTAATACTTGAATGGCCCATCTTCGCGCTTAGTACAGATCTCAGACTTTGTACTTTTAACAAATCTTCTACAGCATAACGAGTAGAACAAAGTAGCCGTTAACGATGTTCACATACAGAAAGAAGTAAAAATGTAGCTACACAGCTATATTTGAACGTTTCTCCACATCCTTAAAATATAAATCTCTTTGATAAAATTAGAAGTAGATAAAAACAGTATGAAGAAATCTATAAATTTCCTACCACATTAATTTGTGCAAAATATTGAGGTCATTTTCAAGCAGTCGATATTAGAACAACGTTGGTAACTGAAGAACTTTCATCCTGTAAGTCTAGCGATTCCGATGCAAATGATTCCGTTATGTCCCTCTCATAATATTTACATAGATCCACTTAAATGACTGAAAACATAACTTGTTCCAATTCAAATTTTATAATTTGCCGTGTTCGTTTTTGTTAAAGAGAATAGACTTTAGTATATAAGATTACGTGAAGACGGATATTTCAGCGTATCCGTCTCCTTCAAGAAGCAGAAATGTGTGGCATGATAGATCAGAGCATATTCATATCCCGAAACAAAATTTTAAACTTAGTGTCCAATTACATATCCATAATGGGCATTCACTTGATCTAGTAACGACCTTCATGCTGGTGTGAACAGTTGTTTTCCTTTGCTATTCAATTAAGTGATTGAACTTCTGTTGAAAAACAATGATAGGAATATGGAAATGATAGGCGTCACTGTAATATAGGACTTTCAAGGCACTGCAGAAGTGAAATTACGCTGAAACGTGAACCTCTATATAATAAATATTGTATAAGAATATTGTGTGTGTTGGAAAAAATGGAGAACATTAGATTTGCAAACGTTGAAACTAACAGGCAGCCACTTAGGAAAGTCTTATAATATTATATGATGAAAAGAAAACGAGGTTATAACAAATGGCGGTAGTTTATCATTGACTCGACTCACTTAGTACGTTGACAATATTGTTTTCCTTATAAGATCAGAATCGATAGGGAATACCTTACGTCAATATGAAGTCATTCGCGCGAAAACTTATGGATGACTTTGACGTTATCCATCTATTATTGTAGGTTGAACATATAATGTACAAAAACAGCTAAAAACGTAAGAAGGTGAGATTAACTTGAGCAAATTCTATCGTATTAAAAATCATCTTTCAGAATGAAACCTCACCTCGTTCCGTTTAGCGACTTCTCACAGTTGTTCGACAAATTTCTAAATAAGAAATAATTGCTTTTGTGAAAACCAACCGATAGTGCAAATGCTGCTCAGACATGAAGTATATCCTTTCTAAAGTACAAAACAAATGATGTTTGATGATTCATCAGAGTGTGCTAAACTACAAGAGAGTTGCTCATCTATAAACAATGGATGGTTAACAATGGAGTATTCAATCACTTAAAGTATTATGATTTTCAAGAAGATCATAGAATTGAGATTGTCAGTAGCATTCTATCACTTGCCTTTATATATTCGGGCTGGATTTATCAATCCATCCATATTCCTGCTATCGAAGACTTTCTATTCGTATCACGTCCTATAAACTAAATATTTTTGGGCGCTTTTATGTGATTACACAACAGTGAGATCAATGCTTAGAATCTCCTTCAAATTTTTTGGTTCTCATAGAATTTCTAAGCTAGCGTGTTTTATTAAGGCTTTCTAACCGCATTTTAGAATAGAGTAGCTGTAACATCAATGCAAGCGGATTTCTTGCAGACAGATGAGGTTCCGATAGTTAATAACTATACTCCCAAACTACTAAGCTCATCCTGCTTTACCTACGAAGCTATTGCGATACCATATTAGCTTTCTTGTTCGAAAATGATCTACTAAATAGGTAGTTCGCCGTGTCAACTAGAGCTGAGGACGAACGCGAACCAATTGCGCTAATCCGCAGTTAACCCATCCTGGCGGCTTTTGCTATCGACTGAGCTATTCTGTATATATTGGCTTGGTTTCGATAGCCGTAAAGTTCTAAAGTTCATTTCAAAGTTGGGTGATACTTTTGATTCATCTCATATTTTATGAGAAAACTTTCATTGAAAATATACAATATAAAAACAAAATAATGCATCAATGGTGATACAAAACACAATTAGTCTATGAAAACAAACTTCCATGAAAGGAAGTGAAGAGAAAGTGGAGGTGTGGTTGGTCGGGGAATACAATAGAATGGAGAGAAAAGTAGCAAAATTTGCTATACTATATATCCATTTATCAATATTAATCAATATATTGCTCATACCCCACGAAATGGTCACTATTACTTTACTGAATTTTATTAATGAGTTATTACATTATAGAAAGCGAGAATAACACTAAGTCGACGTGTGCTATGAGATGTTTCAATCAGTCACCGACCAAGCACAATGTTATAGAACTCAATAAGGTAAAAATTTTAACGTAGATAAAAGCTAGCTGATAATACCTCGGCAATCACTAAAATAAGCTATAATTTATATAAAACTACGTGTATTTCAATAACAAGGCTTAAGCAATAAAGCTGAACTGAAGGCAACAGGGCTGAACTGAATCAATACTATTCCATATATTGGCGTAATTGCGAAATAGTTGGTACAAAATGTGCGAACGACATCAAAGCATTTCTTTTTACTAAGAAAAAAAAGAAAGCTCATTCGGGTGGTTTTCATTTATATCTAATTTTTTCTATGTCGTGATGATTGAAATAGCGTACAAGTTGGTAGGCGAAATTGGCTTTCAGTACATTTCGTTCCCGACTTCAATGTGAACCAAAGCATTCACCTCGATGACTGATGAAACCATGCCACGTTCATGTGACAGAATAAGGGGACAATTAAGTAATAAAGGTTGGTGATCGTAGTGTTATAAATTAACTGTGTATTTAATTACCTATATAGTTTTAATAAGCCCATATGCTGTGTAACAGTACTGTTTGAAGGCGACTATCACTTGTAATGATTGAATCTTTTGTGCGTTATCTTGTCACATAACGATTGTGTTCTTTATAGAAGTTGATTCAAGCCCAGAAGTATTAAGTGAACGTTTATTTCGCATTGTAGGCTTTAATCTGTGGTCAAGTATGTGCCAGTACATTGGATAGCATAGGAAAGATGGGTGGGGTTAAAGTACCATTAAAATATAGCCAAGTATTTTATATATAACCGATATATATATATATATATAAAGGATTTTTCTACAGAGTGAGTTGTTATATTTTTATTTTTAGCATAATTTGAAATTGCTTTATTTCTCTTCATGTTCCCTCATCTCAGTGATTTAAGACTTTATTCTGGAGGAGATGACAAGTCGTGCAGTCCACCACGCGGCTCACTGAAACTGAATCTCCTCAGTGCTTCAACACTTCTGTGCTGAGAGTGCTGTGTCCACTATTGTATTCGATGTACTGAAATTCACATTTTAGTAGTGTTTTGCATTTTTATTCAAATTTGCGAATGTTCCTATCTTGATAAAAGGCTTTTATATTTTTTAGGCATCTGCGATTTATCAACAACTATCATAAACAATGTATCAGGGAAGGTTGCATGCTTAGTACTAGACTTCTAATGTCGTGAAATATTTCAAGTTCTTTTTTGTTTACACTAATGTCATGGATAACTTCCCTAGTGTTTCTACTAATATGCATTTGCAATTGATAGACAGCTAGCTGTTCGCTTGGAAGATGAAGAGGATTCTAGAACAACTTCGCAATAATTCTAGGACCAAAACACTGACATCACCTTTCTTTACGACGTTCCTCATTTCTCTGTGATCAAGAATTGAGGTCTGTTTCAAAATGTTGGATGATGAAAATTAAAGAAGATGATTATGAGGATTCGGACCAGTCGTTTGGCTTCACACTGGTCGCCTCTCGAAAGTTCATAGTAAATCTTTGGAGGCTGAACCTTTTCTTCGTTTTTCTTCTCTTGTAATAATATTATTCAGTGTATCGTACAGCTATTTAGGACACTTTAGCAGGACAAACCATCTAATAAGAAAATGAGAAGCATTTCGTTTCGCAGGTTTTAGTCGGTTGGCAAGACCTGGCATTCAACTGGATTGTAACCATTTCCTTATATTTCCTTCTTTCCTCCCTTAGTTGAACAAATTCATTTGACGTGGATTTTATGTTGTTTATATATATATATATATATATATATATATATATATATAT
>KN716700.1:25232-40151 GCA_000816705.1 Dictyocaulus viviparus | reverse complement strand
ATATATATATATATATATATATATTTATATTGTATATGTGTAAATACATTATTGGATTCCGGCTTGTTTTTTTGTTCTACCGAACGAAAGTTTTACATTTGGGGAGAGATGGGATTCATTCAATACAGTTGGTATTCGTAAAAAATGCGATTACTTTGATTGTTAAGTACAGCGTATATCGAGTACAATTATTTTTTAATTTTAAAGTTTTTTTTTCAGTTGCGTCGTTATTTATTTCGTTACCTGAGGAAATCTTTCTAATGTGAAGTATTATCTATAATATTGTTATGACTGAGGATTTCACGACCTCTGGAACATGTTCCTCAATTTCATTACATTATCTCACTGTGCATTGTTTGAATTTATTCCAATCTGTATAATAAAAGATTTATGTACTCCAACAGTTTGCTTTTAGTACTTTTTTTTGAAATATTCATGATAAGTGGTTTTCTTGTGACGAGCTGTTCTTCAGATTTGATCCACCATATTTAAAGAAAGTGGTAGTTAGGTAAGGATTTTTCATGTTTGGTCACCTGACATGACTTCCATTTTTTCCCTTTCTATTTGCGAATTTCCTTTCTTCTTTATCTGTTTCAGTGATACCATCATTAGATTTGAATCCATTGTTTATGTGCTTTCGGCCTTGTGTCAAATTAGAGCTGCCTTTCGTAACACGAGCAGTACGGTTAGCTTTAAGTTTTTCCTACTGAGTAAGATAATTCCAGTGTTGTACAGTTAGTAGTTTGTGGGTGCTGGTTGCTTAGTATTACAAGAGAATGTAGGTGATATGTTGTTAGGTTTTAATACAGCTTACAGATGCAGCTACTGAGTTCTCCAGCTAGAATGAACGTTTCAGAGTAGATGCTTGTTGTCTAACGCTTTCAATTCAATATAATAAATACCTTATCTATTAGGAAACATTAAATCATGGAAATGTCACCGAGACATAACAGACGCATATTTTCATGTAGGAATCGAAACCTCCGTTTTCGATAAAGTTTGCATCTAGGCTATAGAATTGGAAGAATGCAAATGAAAGAGTTTATGAGTGACTTCTTCAGTGTTTTCCAAAAGTAAGTTCAAAGTAAAATTTTCGTAAAGCTGCCGAGCTTCTATGTCTTTAAAGCACCTCGTTTGAGCATATCACTGAGAAACAAACGTATTGAATTCGTTGCCAACATGGCAGTTGGACCAGCACCATGAAGTAGTTAGCATCGTTATCGCAACTGTTGACTATGGGAGATGTGGATATAACTCATGAATGCTGTTTAGTGAATAATCATCTATTCGGTCAGCACGTAACTATGTTTGGAAGCATTTGATTTGTTAATTGTTGTGATAGAAATTGTCATATATTATGCAGAACAACCAGTAGGACAATCAGTCCACCATAGCGTATTGTTGTCGGCAAAATACAAATGGTCAGCTTTTTTAATTTGTTATTGTGTTTAATTGGTACGCAATCAATAATTTGATGTACCCTGTATGAAACTTGATTATTATGTATGTAGACGTCAATCGTCAAAACATTTATTTATTCAAAAAAAAAAAAAAACTCTACCACATATTTTTCAACTATATTCTACAGCAAGACAAATCAACTAAATTCTAGAAAAGAAAAAAAAACTCCATGCTGCAACATTTCTGTAATAGAACGCTGTAAACAATCCAACATATATTCCAGGTTCAAACTATTACAGTCTAAATGTCACAGACAGAGTTTCAGATGAGAAACTGTCATCATCTTTATTCATAACATTTGACATCGTCTCCCTTGTGAAACAGCTACGCCTATGATCGACGCCTGCCTACAATGACAACGTCCAATATAAAATAACAATAATGATCATAATCATTGTATAAGGCGTTGAACATGAAGTTTCACTGGTAACTCACTCGATTTCGACAGCTATAGAATGTTAATTAATTTCTTAAATTACCAATGAAGATTATTTGTGATATATTTCAAATAAGAGATATGGCAGATACAAGGACTAGTTTAAATTAAGTAAATACTTGCCAGCAATTGACCTCATATGATTGTTAAGAAGAAAGGTGTCTACTAGTGTATAGTTTGCTTAGAGCAAACATGCACTGAAATATCAAAGCTACCTCATTTTGTCCAGAGCTCTGAGGGTCGCCTGTATAGTGTTTGGAAGGAGATTTCATGTTAAGTAACTGAAACTTCCAATCATCCTGAAATGATGACGATCGTTATGCGAATAGTTATTAATTGATCTTCATGTAAGTGTTGAGAAAAAAAGGTCTGCTGTTGCATCGGTCTGTTAACGTAAACACACATTATTGAGATATCAACGTTACCACATATTGTTTAGAGCTATGTGGCTCATCTGATTCCGGTTTGAAAGTCGATGTCGTACCGTGGAATCCATACTTCAATCTATACTGAAACATGATGAGCATCAATGTGAGAATAGAATTGAATTTCAAGGCTTTTCTTATAAGATAGAAATTTTATTTACGTTCAAGTCCATCTCATATTCCTGACAGAATAAAAAATCTTTGGGCTTAGCAGCTTTTGTTCCCTGTTCAGTTCCCCTTGCCTCTCTACGCTTACGAACAAATATGTTTTTCAGCGTTGATGCCTAAAGGAATAAGTACATGGACTTCATATCTCTTAATGTAAATAGAAACAACAAAATGGTACTGCTTTGACGATATTATTCCATATTCTCGTCCTTCTTCGAACTTTTGTGGCTTTATGATCGTCGTCTCCAATGGAAGAAGGGCAAAATGGCCACTACAACAATCAATATAGGAGTTTCTCACAAAATGAACAATTAATGAAATAAATCTAAAATAGTTAAGCACTTTCTCTGATTCTTCTTCCAATTCAATCTCCTCGTAAAATGGATAGGTTGGCACGGACTGCGAACGTAGCTTAATTACATAGTTATAATGTTTTGTACACAAACTAAATATCAAATGAAAAAAATTTCCTTTTTTTTTGGTTCATATCGTAATTATTCCAGTAATGAAAAACTAGAAATCATACTAGATAATTTAAAAACTCTCCACTATTTATTGAGTATTTAACAATTTTAGATCGCCTTTACAGAATTCAAATTTCATCCAAGGCAAAATTAAGCGACAGATTTACTGATGTTCATACCAGTGGTGAACGAATTTCATTCCCATGTCTCGAATAGTAAGATTCCTCAAAAACTCCCTGTGGAGCTCTTATATTATCATAAAACCAAAAATCTTCTACTATACTGCTTCTCACTCTTTCGTTCCCGTACGATCCTCTTCTTATGGCAAGTGTTGGCTCCTAAAAAGACCTTAGTATTACATGTATCATTGAAGATTTCAAACAAAAGTATGGAATAGAGAGGCTACAATATCGGTAAAAGCGAATTCCGTGAAGATAAATATAAAAATAGATTTCAGTCAGCTCATAATACTAAAGCTTAAACGATCCAGCATTTCTTACATAACAAAAACCATCTCTGTAATCTATGCATAAAAGCATTCTTACTTTGACCAAAACACTGTTGGATGTTTTGAGTAAATCCGTTCCTCAGAACTTCTTATACTTACTTTCATCAATCAAAATGTTGCTTCCTTTGTCAAGTCGTATATAACATTCACTTTCATTATATCAATACATAAAACGATCATTACTAAAATACTATAATAGGGAAAAACTTACACTAAAACGGCGATAATTTGTGAACATCCTGACTTTGAAAGCGTCAGATTGAAAATGAAATGTTAGTTGAAATCAGTAAAGCTTGTATCCACGTGGATCTAACAACAACACGTTGATAACAGCCAACATGTAACTAACATGTAATGTTGTTAATGGCGAGCAATTATTCATTTTTTTCGGTGTAGTAAGACTTAAGAGAAAAATCTCTCATTTTTTTTCATTGTGAAATAGTCAGACCATTTTTGGATAAGTCGTATTTTCTTTAGATTACATAACAGTATAGTTTAGTCGAAATCGCACTCCGATAAAAACTAGCTATTTTCCGAAACAATTTTATGCCAAAAAATGACTCATACGGCTCTACGCTTATCGTTTAGATGGTGGTCACCAATTTGGAATTTCTACGTCTAGAATCGCCAGAAACGAACATTGTCGGACATCAAAGCTGTCGTGTTGTACTTACACGGATTCACTCTATCCCATACACAACGGAATCTTTTGGACCATAGAATAGGAAATAACTGCTGCTACACATTTTATATCTGAGCGATTCTATCTAATCCATCCCTTTTCTAAACTATGAGAAGTTTCTAGTTCACTGGTATTCACATATACACTGTTCTGTTAACTTCACCTCCAACAAGGATTATGCATTAGTTCAGCCTCATATATGTGATTGATATAAATTCGACGATTTGTAGAATGGTTACCATATTCAGCAACTAACATCGCATTCTGTTAGTCATATCGTA
Source organism: Dictyocaulus viviparus (assembly GCA_000816705.1). Lineage (NCBI taxonomy): Eukaryota > Metazoa > Nematoda > Chromadorea > Rhabditida > Metastrongylidae > Dictyocaulus > Dictyocaulus viviparus. The sequence goes on along the minus strand of KN716700.1, from coordinate 35,726 downwards.
TAAGCTTACACACTTTGCCTATTTTAAATTTTATCCAGAATTTTTCGTTGTTTCAGAACAATTATGAATTTGCGGAACTAGCATACATTTAGCACCTATTACTTTATTTGTACTGAAATCGGCTATATTTCGTGCCTAGAAGCGAAAAAATTGCCTCAAATAATTCCAGGATAATTTTGTGGAAATGAAGAAACACCCGTGTATTGCCTTTAGGATGGCAATTGTGTTAGAAAACGGTGGAAACCGTTTTGTTGTTAAGCATTTATTATTTCTCCATCAAATGAATGTTCTTCGTCAGTAAAAAAATTTAGTGCATATTGTTCATTATAAACAAGAAAATGCTTGGTAAAAAAGAGGACATACGAAAACTTTATCAGTTTTAAAGTTAAGTCAAGTTTGCTTCTGACATTCACTGGCACACTAGTGAATAAATAAGGAACCTAGAAGTTAATCGATTAATGTTTATAACTAATAAATGCTGTATTGTTTTGGCTGAGTCACGCCCAATTCCACCATTGCCCAATGAAATTCTGGAAATTTTGCAAAAATCCTCAATTCTTAAAGGTTGTATTCTAAGTAGATTTCATGGTCATTGCAATTGTTTCTACTTTCCAATTAGGCATTTAAGAGCAATTCATCAAATAGTAGATATATTAGAGGCGATAGCAATAGCTTTTAGAACTAGTTATTTTACTTCAGCTTTTTGCTTTCCAGGATATGAAAGACACAATACCTTTCTTGCTCCCGAATTTCTAACGCTTAAAAATCTAAATCGAATTTTTTAAAAAAGTAAGAAAAACTATTTCAAAACCAATTAGAAGTGCTTAAAAAGTGTAAGACACTTCAATTAGTTTTTCAAGAAAAAACCGAATAAAGAATAATCATTTCGAGCAATGTTGAACGTATTGTGCTCTACTGCTAATTGGAACATACGCGCTCGCGCTGCGTCCTTTATATCTCAATGCTCATATTGTAAATGTATATGGAAAGTGTGACATGGTTGCTAATTATGCAATTAATGCTTGTAACTTTTTCAGATTTTTAGCGTTATGAAGTAGTCAGAATGTGTGGTGTATGTTTTGTTTTAAGAAGATATAATGTTTATCACTAACTGAACATGAAGAACTGCGCCGCATAAAGCAAGTGCCGAAAAAAATGTACCGCTGATGGATTTCATCTTAACACAGGATATCCAGTCTTTAAAGTATTTTGATATACTTCCTTGTCTCCAAATTGTTAGAAAACGGTCTACATCGTCGAATAACAAGAAAGTAAAAACGTTAAGGTTGATTAATCGCAATGGAATTTGTCAACCATTTCGCTTCGTTGCAGAAGTGATTGATTGCAGTCCAGTACTTATAATATTTTGAGGTATTCAGTTTACTAAAAATTCAACGACTTTTGTAGAATCGACTCCCAGATGATTCAGGTTGAAAATCATTTGTAGAATAGAGGAGGCTTGGCTCACAACAGGTTGGAAAGGTAACGCGATCAGAAACCGGAAAACAATCAACCACTTGTATTGTTGTCTTCATTCTTAGCCAGTTATCCAGTGCCTGACGACCTCAAACCTGATTTGAGGCTTCGTATTACTGTTGCACCTCCACTATTGTGCTCATCCACACGCCGATTTTTCTTCACTAAAATCTCACAAAGAACAGATATTTGCAGGCTTAGAGAATCACTGATAAAACAATGTTTTATTGATTCTAGCCTGTAATCACTGAAGCATCTCCGCAAATGTTCCGGCTCAGCCTTTTGTACTTACTTAAAGCAACATTACCTGATTTTGCGTTATTTATCACAGAATTAGACTGAACAGTACTTCAGTCATTAACATTGAGCTCAAAATATAATGTAACAAAGATCGACCGAATTCCTCACTTTATTTGACTCTTGTAGAATTTACTCATTTAACAATCTCTATGTAGGATACGTGAGGACAAGTCGCGGGCGATGGTAACCTCCTCATCAAAGTGGTGTTCTGAAATGCGCATAATCTAATGAAATTAACATGCAATATTTCTTAGGGAACTGTTTTGTATTGTACCCTCTTTCTGCACGCCGACGTTTTCAGCCTCCATGCGAGTCATAGATTTCTGAAGACTTTTCAGCAATTTTTAAAAATATTCTTATGATTGACCGTTACATAATCTCATTAACCCGAAAATTTTAATAAATATTCAACGTAGTCGGTTGTGGAATTCAGTCAGTTTCACTATTGGTTCATCACTTTTTCGGCTTTAAAATATCAATTCATCTATTATCAAGTCTTTAGAAAGTATTTTACAACACTATTCAAATTAATGTATAGCCTCAAAATTTTTAGCACCTAAGAAGCTAAGATTGTACATACTATGGGACTAATTCGCTAATTTAACAAGTATTCATCCAAAAGGTGGATAGCCATTCGACAGAATTTCGCTGAAGCTTTCTATTAAGAGAATGCTGGAATGAAGTTATATTTTTGAGTTTCAACTGGCATTGTGAGTGTCAGACAAAAATGAAAAATCTCTTCATCGAAGTTTTGAAGGATGAGAAGATAAGACAAGCTTTGGCATTGATCAATCCCTTGTGGTGGGATGCGCTTACGCATTCGTATTCAACGTGATATCGTGGAAACCTGGGGCGGCCGTGAATTTATTTGGGCCTGCGTGCCACTACGTCACCTCCACCACAGCACCACCGCGCCCCCTCTAAAGGATATATTTTTAATATTTATTCTACAAAAAATGCAACATTAGTAGTAATTTGTTGTTGAATAGGTCTTCCTTATTCTTTCAAAGTTTTGCAAAACGCTTATTCAGTAAAGCATAACACAATTATCCTCAATAGGAGAAACTGGTAGAACGAAATTCACAATTGTATTAATTAAGGCGTTTCTACAGGATTTGGTAGCTCCAGAAAAAGCTTGAAGCCTGCGTTTATTGAATCTAGCCTGTAATCACTGAAGCATCTCCACAAATGTTCCGGCTCAACCTATTGTACATGACGAGTACGATTGTTATGACCAGTAAATCATACATATAGTTTGATTTGTTTTTTTGACATTTTGCACAACAGTGAAAGAAAAAATTTTAAAATCTCATACAAACTGTGAATTGCATGCACGCAATATTCTGCCAATGCGTATTATTTTTACAACTCTTTTGTATTCTCTTAGATGGCACACCGCCTCAACGTGTTTGGAAGGTGTTTCTAGGATCTCCATTTTGGAATAAAAACCTAGACAATAGTCAACCACCTTTTTATGTAACAAAGCCTCAATTAAGCGCATCGCTCTGATACATAAAGACCGTTGACTGCTATAGTCGCGACCATGAGAGCGCCTCAACAGGGCTAACACAGGAATCCACGTAACTAATGTTACACCAGCAAAACTTGGTCGCACTAGTATCGCCATTGACGACAGCCGTGCTAGAAAGGAATGAATCGAAGAGTGCTAGAGCTCGCATTTCTCCTGGAAACAAGTCTAACCAATTCAGTAAAAGTAGCAATAAAAAAGGCTAAAAATCATTTCATAAATTTTGAAGTTTTAATAACATAATTACGATGCATAATAGAATGAGTGAAATAATTTCAGCAAAATGATCACCCGGATTAGCTCCATTCCGGCTGATCATCTAGAAAATTGAGCAAGTATCAGTGAAACTTTCATATCACCTTATCGCGTGCAGGTGTAGTCCAATGAATTTTTCTCGTCGTTTGGCTTTCGTTCGATAGATTTTTTGGGCACAAAAATCTTTGCAAAAAGGTTAGGCTATGGGTCAGGTGGTTTCCCCACAATGTTTATCATATCCACTGGAAGTTCAGGCTTCCACTATCACTTTCATTATATGCTAAGAACCTAATCTTTTGATGAAACGTTGAATTGCGCTCAGTAATCTTTCACTCTGCTTTAGTTAATTCCAAGTTCCCGAGCCGCACATTAAGACGGGAGAAACTGTGATAGGAAAACCGTTGGTGTCTCTCTGCCTTTTGTTAGTTCTACTACATTCTCGCTGCTCTTGAACGCTACCCAAGCTGCTTGTTTCCATATGCTAAGTATTGTTGCCATGTATTTCATCATATTTACCTCAACACCTAGATAAGCATAGTCTAAGCATTCCGAGATATTTATTTCGTTTGTTGTAAATGGCATATTAACAAACGTATCAGTTTTTTGTGAACTTCCTAATTGGAAAAGATAAGATAATTGTTGGTGTTGATCAATCCCTTGTGGTAAGATGCGCCCCCGCATTCATGTTCAACGTGATATCGTGGAGGTGGTTGAATGCGTGCCTGGTCTATACATGACATGAGTTGACCACTCTTCACCAAGTCAGTGCCAGTTATCTTACCCATACTCCCCTGGTACCAATTTACCAATTTACCCCGGAGGGATGGTGGGCTTGGTAGGCCTGAGGGGCGGCCACGAACTGAATCGGCCGGCGTGTCACTGCGGCACCTCCATCACTAAGCCACCACGCCCCCTCCTAATTAGAGGTGTATCTAATTCACAGCTTCGTAGTATTCATGCTTCTATTTATATATAAGACACATTTACATAATAATAGTTATGTACGGAATGCTAAACATTGTTTTAAAACCCTTATACACCACCCATCTTCACAAAGCCATCTTCCATACAACCAAAGGTTTGATGCCAGACAACCTTCCAAGGTTTCTGACAAAATCAAAAGCCTAATGGTAATATGACGTCATCTTCACCGTATTCATAAAGCTGACAACAATCTCGTGGTAAAATCCTGTCAAATAATATTACAACAGTCACCTTTGCAGTATACCTCGTAGTGATGGTAATAGAATAACCCTTTAACATCACTGAAGGAATTGACTCATTTTTACTAGTATAACTGAACTGTTATCACTAGAAATCAGCAATGTATAGGAGAAATGAAGTTACTACGTGAGAAGCATTTCTAATAAATATCTGTGCTGTGAAATAAATGTATACTTATTATTTATAGGCTTGTTTTATCTTCTATTAAAAGCATGGTTTTGATGTGACAATGACAATAAAACGGAAAAGAGATTCATTGAGTATTGATGGTAGTTGCATTCAAACAGTACTGACAGGTCACTGTTTGAAATTCATCATTAGACTTCCTAAGTAATCATACAGATTATTCGTTTCATAATCAATCCATGGCACCTTGATATCAAAACCAACCAAATAATTGTCACTTATCCTCTCATATGAATGTGGCATCATTTCATCAATCCCTGAGAAAAATGGTTTGGTGCACAATGGGATCGGAAACGAAATTAAAACCAATCATGTCTACCAACTAATAATGTCTCTGTCATGTTAACTGGTCATAACAATAATAGGACTACTACGAACGAAAATAGCCTTCATTTTTTTTTCTTTGAGTGAAAAGACACGTTTTCATGGTTGCACATTTTTGATAGAAGTGCCAACTATGCTGCAATGTTCCAAGACCGGCTATCCTTTGACCTCGGCATTTGTGAGTTAAATATCTTAACCCTAACCTTGTTCAGCATATTTTTTCCATTTCTGAAAAATTTTCCTCTCCTTTAAATCAAAGTCATATTTAAAGGTGAGTATATGGGATGAAGTGTGTTTGACTGAGTGTTAAGGCTTTGGGTTAGGGTTTCTTTTGCAAGGTTAGCGATATTGCTTGATTGAATAGACCACACAATAGAAACAGACTTTTTTAGGCTCTCAAATAGGCGATTCTGCCGAAACGTTAGCCTCTCTCTGTGTTGTATTGTCTTTTCAATAAAACACTGTTAACCAACCTCGAGTATTGCTAAACAAAGTTACAATCAAGATATTCAACATTGTTTTAATTTTATGGCGTATTTCCGAAATACAAGACGAAACATTGCACACTTTCTGAATTAACAAGTCTTAACAGTTTCTCACGTTATGAGCCAACTAATACCAATTAGCTGTTATCAGATGCACGTGGAGAATTTCCATTCCATTGAGTTGAGGTATCATTTGCTATTTTACCATTGTGCTTGTGCGGTTACTGTCTCTAATGTCTCATCAAACATCTTGGTTTCGTGTAAGTTATTCTCGTTTTTCTATGATATAATAATTCTTGAAATACAGTAGTAAAGATCACTTCTTTTTATAATATGAGCAATGCATTGGTTAATGGATGTAAATATGCATAGTAGCACAGTAGATACCAGATTTCGATGAAGTAGATTGTGCATTGGACAATTGGTTCTCATTTTCAGTTCTAGCTAACCCGGTGACCTTAAGTGGGTGGCAAAGCTTTGCCAAAGGAAAAGGATTAGCAGGAAGTGCCCAATAGTTTTGGCAGTATAATTATTAGCTGTCAGAATACAATCCGTCTGTACGAGATTGATGTACATTGATGTCATAGCCACTGTATTTTGAAGTGCAGTTAGGAAGGACAAATGCTAGTCCTTCTGAGAAACCAAGAAATTTTCTAGTGGCCACTTCTCATTATTATGAAAGATCATGTTGCAACACGTAAGAAAAGTCGCCTTTATATAATTACATGAGAGCGTGCCAGAATCCTTGCTTTATAGGGATTGTTTTCAAACAGTAAGCCTTTGATGGCAGTTTTATGTATTAATTTGTAGATTTATTTCTGTTTCATCAACTTCAACAGAGTCAAACGAGCACCAGAAAAACTTCATTTCTTATTATTGCGAACAAAGTGGTCTAATGGGTTTATCTCTATCTAGGGAATCGTTGAAGATCATTATCCTTCTCTAGTGCTTTTATGAAAGTGTCTACCCGCAGTGCGCTGCTTGTCCATTTATACACCCGAGCTTTTACAGCTGGCGTACAGCAGTAATTGTTGCGTATTTCGTGACGATGGTAAAGTTGCGACTGTGGATTTCTGCTTTCATATCGTTTCATTCTATTTTTCGCTCGATATTCTCAGAAATAGCTTTGAAAAGCTTCGGCAAAATAGTATTACCTTGCCGAACCCCACTTACTGTGTAGAAGATGACGTTATTATAAAACGGTGTATTTTTGGCAGTGAAATTCTTTTCCAGCATAAGATTTTTGATGTATGAAGTGAGAAGCGGATAAATAGTCAACACTTGCATGACCGCTTCTGTATCAATAGAATCGACAGCTTTTCTGTGATTGTTGAATGCTGGACAAAATGGTTTCTTATCCTTTTTTAATACTTCCATGGGTCTCATGTGTAAGTTGTGCTTTCTCTGACGGGTTCTACCGCTCAAAAGCAAATACAAGGTCGTTTCAATATGGGAATTATCCTCTATCCGCCAGCTGGAGACATGCCATGTAGACCCTTGACAGACCCGATATTTTTTCAACATATTATGGTGTATAACAAAGGTTTCTACTATATATCTGCAGAGTGCTTGTAATGTACGACAGTGGGCCCCTCATATTGGGTACCTCTAACTCTAGTATTTGGTAGATCAGTGCATCGGCTATTTTGTTATGATAATTTTTTAAGAACGTGTATTTGTATTTTTTATGCTCTTATTTAGAATCAACGTCATGAAACTGGATATTTGATGAAAAAAGCTCTGATGAGTTGAAGTCCAGTGGTAGCTCATCATTTTCCTGTAAGCTATGGAACATCTATGGCACTTGATCATTTGAGAAAAGATATTTTCAATTTTTCTATACCTTTGCAGTACCGATCGAATACAAAATGTACGGAACTTTTCCTGCATGCTATCAAAAAACGCCACCAGGCGAATGTATTCAAAAACCGTGGAAGTACAAAATAGGAAAAACGGTGAATTTTCATTCTGATAGGTGGTTCAGAACAGATTAGATTCTGATAAAGGCCACTTTATTTATTTGAATATACAGCCGTTTTTTCATAAGTTTATTTTAGATGTTTCATCCAGAAGAACTGATGAGTGACCTGTGCATCCTGAATGAGGTATTCTCTCAGATTATTTCAGACTGCCGTGATGATCTTGCTTGTCACATCAATGCTCACGAGCGAGAAGATATTGTCGACATTCTGCGTTAGTTTTGTAACAATTTACAAAACTCTCGACATTTGTCGATGGACTGTCCTCGTTTTTCGTTAGCAAAGAAGGTGTTGCTAAATTGTATTAAGAAAAACTGTCAAATGACTGAGTTAGTCCTCCTGAGTGCCAAGTAAGCATCACATTGAGATTTGAGTGTTTTTTAGCTAAGAATCTATGTGCTCCTAACTGTTTCTTTTTCAAGACTGAAGCAGAAGCACAACAATGTAATTCATTAGCTTTTTGCAAAATATATTAACCGTCTTAGTGTGGTAACACTGGCCACCTAAGCAAACCGAAACAATTCAAATTCTCATAAAATTTCGGTGTGACTGTAACAGTGTGAAATCATAGATCAAATCAACAGCTGTTGTGGGTACATAATTGAACTTTGGAATAAAACTTATTTCATGCCAGAAACATGGAATATACTGGCCCACAGATTACAGATTTCCACGTTTTGAAAGAGTCAAAATCTGTCTATACATTAGGATTTATGTAATGAAGTGTAGATACGAATTTCATAATTGCTTAACAAAAACGAGCACAGTTGACTAAATTATTTTATATGAAATAATTCTATGTTGCTCATCGTTTCAGCTAAGCTTTTAAAATTTTGTTAAGTGGAACACAATGTTGATCCAAAGTTGCTATGCAGACCAGAAGCAATTCCTATCGGTGTGAAACTTGCCGTAACCACGGCTGCGCAGAAATGGCCTCTATATTTTGAAAAATTTTATGCGGTTAAGAATATTCTTAAATCTTCTTTGTATCTTCTTCTTATATTCATGAACAGACATGTTTTTCTAGGTAGTGGAACAACACCCAACTGTGAATAGAACTTTACTGCTATCTATAGGTCTACATGGTGTTCAGCTACTCTTGCCTTCTGCTTTAGAAAATTCATCAGAAGTTGTGGATCATTTCAGGTCCGTCTACAATATTTTGTTTCTTGCCACTGTAAGACAACAAATCTTTTATCTTAAATTTCTTATAGTTTCTCTGACCTGGTGATGGTTAATGTGGAAGATGACATATTTCTATGTTTGTGTCCAAGAAATCGTATGACTGTTCGTCTACGCACAATAATGGCTCATCAAATCAAAGCACAAATTGACAAAGGTTTATTTGGCCGAATAGAGGTAAGCAGTAAATGTCATTTTGAACGATATAGAATTTTATATGTAAAATTGACTTGAAGTTTAGCATAAGGAATTTATCCACCATAAAGCTGATTAGGCCACTTTAGAGGAGAAATTTCTATCATTCATGAAAGGAGATACTATTGAAATTGTTTGTTTTTATGATTTATGTGTAACTTGTCTTCGACTTAGGTGCAAACTTATTACATATGTATTCTTTTTAAGGCTAATCCTCCCACCAAAGAAGAATCATCATCTGGATCGAGGTCTTATGGTAAGGTTGAGGATCGATACGGCTTTTTTCCTAAACTACATGTCGTACCAGTCGACAACAACAACGTTTGTTCATTACAGTAGTGTAGGAAATTAATTTCTCAGCAATTCCACAATCAGAAAGAATCGTTATTGTCATTTAGCGGAAAGTCACGGAATCATCTCCAACTCAACCATTTCCATGCGAAGAAGTCCGTGAAGATGTCGGTCACATGAACGACCATGAATATACAATGTTAGAATTCGCTCTAACCCATTTCCGTGTTCCGAAACGCTTCGAAGACAATCACAAGAAGAACAGTTTGTTTTTGATTGCTTTCATTAAAGTTTCCTTTTTGAACATGTGATATACGGTACAATGTCCGTTCATAGAATGGACGATAAAGGAAAAGGATAACATGTGGCGTAGTGTTGTGCACATGATCAAATTCACAAGGAAACCAATCAGACAATCTCTGATTCGCACCGATTCAGACGATTTGAACAAACTCGCGTGTGAAGCGTTCCTATGTGAGTCTAATAAACTTTCCGATTTATCTATCTTACGCATTTAATTATTGTCATCCATTCAGCGTCACTCGTTACTGACCATCCTATTTGATTAGTTTTATCCTTTTTATAGTAAGGTAACAATTATTCGTGGCTAATTTCCAAATGGGGACACACGGCTGATACTATTAAACGTATTCAACTAATTACCAGTCATTGTTATAAATGCTGAATGAAGTGCTGAAACAAAAAGCGATTATTATCATCGTATGGTTATGGAAACAGAAGAGATCCTTTGTAGTGGACGCTTGGCCAATGCACTAGAAGTTGTGTAGTGGCCGATGCGCCGATCGTAGTGGTGTCAATAGCAGTGAATATCTTAACGCTCGCCGTAAGTAGTTTGCCACGCGGGTCTTTTTTGTATTGCTCGCCTCGAACTGGTGTAATGGCACCTCAAACTTGGGGAATTAAACCGTAGGTTCGTTCTGCGTTGAAGATGCTGAAGATTGAATGAAGATCACGGAATTGAGTGCGCGCCTTCGTTAGGTGTTGAGCAGCTACACTAGGTGTTACCCAATTGACAGTCCACCTCCAGACCTCAAACTTGGGTAATTAA
>KN716700.1:0-25132 GCA_000816705.1 Dictyocaulus viviparus | reverse complement strand
AGTGAGAGTACGGAGGAGACGTCTACCGTAACTCCTTATATAGGGAGGAGGCGGAGACTTCGGTATGAGGAAATAATGTCCTTTTTCCGTTCGTTGACCAAGTTCATTTACAGAATCATATCGAAATTATGACATTTTATGATCATTTCCGGAAATATATCGAAATTATAACAGGGGGCGCAGTGGCTCAGTGGTGGAGGTGCCGCAGTGACACGCCGGCCCGACTCAGTTCGCGGCCGCCCCCCAGGCCTACCAAGCCCGCCACCCCTCCGGGGTCGGTAAATTGGTACCAGAGGAGTCTGGGTAAGATAACTGGCACTGAATTGGTGAAGAGTGGTCAACTCAAGTCATGTATAGACCAGGCACGCATTCAACCACCTCCACGATATCACGTTGAACATGAATGCGGGGGCGCATCACACCACAAGGGATTGATCAACGCCAATAATTATCTTATCTTATCGAAATTATGGCCTTTTATGGATCAGGACATTTGCACTTTCACTTGCCTCCACCATTTCTAACTTTCGATACGATGACTCATAAACCACAAATTAATATAATAGTTAATATGTCTTTGTTTTGCACGTAATTTGGGTGATAAAGTAGAGATTACTCGACAGAGTATTCTCTACATCCTTATCACGGAAGAACAGGGAACGAATAAAGCGTCGATTGCAAAGAAAGCAATAACGTAATACACTTTATTCACATGAAAATCACTTATTAATCCACATACTATAGAATAACTCATCCATCAAACGTTATACCATATTTATTAAAACCATAGAATTTGGTCGTATTTGGTCGTAATTTGGTCGTAAAGATCTCAGTATGTGAGTTGAAATTCTAGGTATTATGCGTTATATGGGAGATCAACCACTTGGACGTTGTGAAACGATCTTCCATGCAGTGAAACGTTTGCTATCAATATGTTATAAAAATTTTGCCTTGCGTGATGAAGTTTACTGTCAAATCATCCGGCAGATTAAAAACAATAAATCTATTAGATAGAGAACCCATTTACTATGCCAACGGTTTTTTCCATGATAGGCAACAAGTGTCCATCATATGTATTTTGTTTTAGAAAAGAAAGTTTGGTTCGTGGATGGAAGTTGTTCTCAATACTCACCGCTTGTTTTGACTGCTCAAAGGTTTTTAAGCCATATTTGACTAATTATCTTACTGAAATTGCGGTTGATAATAAACGACTACATCAAAGTAAGTCTACTCATTATCTGTGCTAAATCTATTTCTAAAGAGTAACAAAGCTTTTGAATTCACTGGAATTCCATTCGATCTTTTAAATCAGGAGAAATCATTATAACCGCTTTACGGGAAAAAAACTAGTATTTCTTTTTAGAACTGGTAAACTACAACCACTTTCTCATCACGTTTACTCTGTGATTGTAAATATGCAGATTAGACCATCTCATTTGTGATTAACCTCATTTTTACTGTATCGATTCTGGATTTGTTCCTCATAGGTTCTTTTTTGTGTGTAATATATTGACTACAGCTATACTTATTCAGTTAATTACTTGTAGAAAAATTCATGTAGGAGTTTGTTTTTCTTTGACAGATTTCGAATTTATTCGTAATGCAGTACTTCTTATGAATATTCAGGTTATGGTTCGAATGATATGTTGTTATATTTCTTGGAATTGTATTTTTATAATTGCCTGTAAATTATAGAAAGTGCTCAAAATTGCCTACAGAATTTAAAACAAACTGAACGATATGGTGGCCGAAAATTTCTGATAAGTCTAAAAGATATTGCACAAATAACGGTATTTCATCTTTTTATATCTTATAAATTTCTATTGCATGCAGGTTTTTGTTTTTCAATTGATATGCTGAGACGTTCAGAGGGGAGAAATCTTCAATCAATTGACCTTTGTACTACCTGGTGGTATAAGGAAAAGAGTCAAAACAAATGTGGTAACGGTCGCTGTAGAGGCCATCAAAGTTAGCTCGTTTTTGTTATCAGACTTCTATTTCTTCACATTGTTGTTTAGAAGTATGCAACTAGTAGTTGTTGCTCTGATACGTATTCAGTACTCTATATCACTTTGTAGGAGCTCTGTATAAAATTGAACGTCACAAATCCATCAGAGCAACTGGAATTCTCTCTGTTTTATTTCAATGGAAGAGGCTAGTATTGACTGTTCCGTTGCATTCTTGTTTACTATACGAGTTTTTGACATTATTGTTTTTTTTTAAAGTTTTTCGCTGTCTATTAACCATACTGTTCTCGCAGAGAATCGCCAGGAATATTGTCCAAACACCGACTATATTCTCGACATTCGTTCCAAATTCGAACAAGAGGAGGGCAGCGATTTTTATTTTATAATGAAACGTAACACATGGATGTACCCTCTCAGATTTGATGACTCATCATACATTGAGATGATGTATTCCCAGGTGAATACGAGAAATATGTAATTAATTCTCGTATTTTGTGATAATGTTTGTTATTCTACCAATACTTGCTATTCAGATTATTCACGATTACTTAGACGGACTCCTATTCACTAAAAACCTAAATGGAGAATTACGAAATTGTACACCTGATCAGATTTCGAAACTAGCAGTATGCATATATTTGACCACTGAAGAAGGAATGAGGAACGACATCACTACGTACGTAATCGATTAATCATTAATGATAAAAATTTGATGTGATACAGTGGTGTTAAGGCATACAGTCGAATCGTTAGTACCTTCTGTCGTTTTTCGTTCGTGGTCAATATCTACGCAATGTTGGGTGGAAAAATTTAAATCTCAGTTGGAAAGGATTGGTCCAGACATAAGGATTACACATGCAAAGGCCTTATTTCTAAGTAGCTGAAATTTTTTTCATCTTGATTCCTCAGTTTTTCGTTGGATTGCAAATATTTGATGTCTTCCTTCAGAATCGCTTTCTAATTGGCCACTCTTTGGCTACACAATGTTTCGCTTGAAGTGTGTTTTACGTAATAGAAAGGAAATGAAACCGTCATATTTAGCAGTTGGGAAAGAAGGTGTCAAACTGATTGAAGAAAAATCAAGTGTCGTTGTTGATGAGTGGAGTTACAACATGGTAATTTTTTTTATAGATATTATTAGCTCTACGAATTTGATGATTCACTGAAAATGTGAACAATCTTGACTTATGAGACCTCCTATAAGAGCGACTTTCATTTTGATATCCTTCCCAATCTAAATTGTGGATGAAATGTTGAGGAAATTCACTAACTTTTTTCTCACCAGATAATTGACGCGAATGTCCATATCGGAGCAAAATCGATGGAGATGTTAGTTTACAAACGAAAAGCAACACTCGCATACGATTTTCTCACCGATGAGGTTATCAATTTCTCATTAATCTTAGATTTCCTGTGTTTCATTGTTTTTTTATTTCAATCGTGATCGATGCCATTTGTTTAGAGTTCAACCATAGCTCGACTTGTTAGTCAGTACACTGTCGCTGTTAATAAATATGAAGAATTATCAAATTGTTGATACGATTATCTTTTTTGGTAAAGATAATGATTTTGTTAATGCGAACTTAAGTTTTTTTTTTTTTGTTAATGCGAAAATCATTTCTGTTTTATTATGAATGTAATAAATGTGAGATCGTATCTAATCAATACAGATAGCAAAAAATCACATCCCTCAATACGTTACGGAAACGCTTTAATCACTACTGAGAAAACAAAATACTTATGGATGGGAGAGTGTACAAATAATTTTAATGTATTAGTATGAATACGCTTGATCGCTCGAGAGTCACGGTATATAGTGATCATCACCTTTGAGAATACGCATCATCTGAAATCTTAATGGTTCCCTAATAGTAAAATGTTATTAAAGGATTGCGCATCGCGGAGTAGGCTCTTCATTGTAATTTGGTAGCTGCAAGTATCTGTCACCAATAAAACAAGGACATTGTGATCATTAGTGGATAATGACTCCTTGTCATTTACTGATTCTATAAGAAGTTATTTGAACATGTTCTTCCCTGTATTCATTGTTGCATACACATGTATTTCTCGGACAACACATCACCAGTAACTTATTCGTTCATAAAGGTCATATTAAAGTCTGGTTGTATTTGAAATAAATAGTTTACTAAATCAATTTCTGGGAAATTACCTATCGTTTTGTAATTTCAATGCGAATTCCATAAACTATTCACAATGATAAATGAGAAATTAAGTTGTTATATTACCTCTCGGATACGATCTTATTATCGATATTAATCGCCCTTTTAGCTATTTGAATACAAGAAATGTTCATATAGAGAGAAACATGATACATGTGAGATTTGTAACGGATTCAAAATGATACGATGTTTTACGAACATTTCGTCATCCAAAACCCCATGTCTCCTCACTCGACCTCTTACTCAGCGTAATTATCAGTATGATGGTAAATGGCTGCTCATTGAAACCCGTGATTAATATCATTTACTAAATCCATGGACGTGTATTCTGCAAAGTCCGTATTGTTTGTTTGTTAGCTAGTGCAGTCAAAATAGTTATTTCATAAAATATCTCATTGACTAAATGACTATAAGAAATAAGAGTCATCAAATAAAATAATCAAATTAATACTGAAACACCAACGTCAGTTACAGATAAAGCTGTTGAGAAACTTGTTAGCTTGACAAGTAGAAAAATATGTAGTTTTGTGTTTAAATTTGAGTCAAATGAGGATCGATTACGATTTTTTGAGAGTAAATGAGTTCACGACAAGAAACAACCACCTTACAATACTGTGTATTTTTTAATTTCCATTGTTCTGATAGTTTCCTATTCAATTATCGCCTACATCACTTGTTATTCTAATTAATTGAACGATTTGAAATAACGCTTGTAAATTATCAGTTTGATTTTCTCAGCCACAAAACTCTTCCAGTTAATTATATCCGATTACGAAACACGAAAATTGACACCGATTACTGATGTATATTTACATGTCAACTCTCCTGTTATATCTTGTTAATCGAAGAATTTTCTGGAGTATTTTGTTCAACAGTTACCTGTTAGACATGTTAATCGCTCCGCCCACTAGCCAATTCGGCAGCGTCATTAATCTGATTGGTGCGCATGTGGACTGGTTGCTTCCGGTATTATTATGCAATAAGGATGTTTCAGGAGTTAAATTCACATTCGTTCATGATCTCTATCGTTTCCTACTGTCCTTACTATCAGCGTATATGCTCGGATTTTGTTAATGGAAATAAATTTTCTCGTTGCTTCATTACTTTTCTGATCTTTGATTGTTCGTATGTGTGAGTATCATTAGTTTTCGATTTGTTTCTCATCATTCGTGTTGTTAATGTCTATCGTTATGTTGGAATCTCATGTAAATCATTCACGATATACTCACTCGCTACAAATTTTTCGTACTCATTATTTGTAGCAGTAGTAGTTTGGATAGCTATAAAATGGATGTGAACAATAATCGTTTGGCTAATGTTCAACGACGCGAATCGCAATCAGTCAGAGGAACAGGTGTGATATTTAGGCCTATCTTTTATTTTATCATAATTAAAATGATCAAATTAATACTATGTAAATATACTGAAAACTATCAATCGGTATGATCTCGAATCATTTCTGAAAACGAGTTTTATCATTTGGACCGTGTAAGTAATTAACTATTTCCGAAATTATAACTACTTAGTCAGTCGATTCATTTCATATTCACGGAAATTGAGTTCCGCACACCGTACACTAAAATAACGTAAGGACGCTTTGTTATTCACAATCTAAAGATGATTCCATTTCCATAGTAATAACTTTTCATTTGCTCTATTTATTAAGCTCTTTGCAGCTTTGATCATTCCAGAAAGGTTTAAGGTAACTGTTTTACCTTGAGTGTTGTATAATTTAACGAGATACACTGCTGAGGAGTATTATATTGATATTGTTTACAATTTTGTTAAATTTTTTGCCTCTTATATACCATGACATGGTGGCAGCTGAGTGCGCATTTATTTAGCTTTTAGGAAAGAAAAATAGTTTATTTTTGTAAAGAATCGATAAGAATATAGTAACTCACATCCGTCATATCCATATACAATTCAAAATATGTGAGGACTTCATTAAACGAAACAATAGATGGTTTCGAATTGAATAATTTGCATATTGATTTGGTATTTTATAGGAGTGTTTTTGTATTTCAATAATTTATTACCGAAACTTTTACGATTATATCCTCAATTTATTACAAATAATAAGCTATTGATAATAACATGCAGACATTCCTTTATTTCATATGTCCAATGGTTTTTTTCCCTTTTTTTTCAAAGGACCGATCAATCATTTAAGTCCAATCCTCTTGCTTACAAAAAGTGTTAGTTTTTTTTGTTTTGCCTTTTTTTTTGACAGCGAAGTTAAATACAGCGATTGCAGCTTTTTATCAATATTTCCGGTGTTTTTTTCTTTGAAAATAAAAAGTTAATTGTATAATCACTTTTTGAATCAGTGGCTCTCACTACCACGAACACTTCACGTGGGCGTGGTCGTGGTCGTAAAAGGAACAGTACGGAAAGCGGTGAATCTTCTACATCACGTACGACTTCTTCACGACCAACTTCTTCACGACCGACTTCTAGAGACTCGATGACGGTGATCGTTGGATATCTTATGAATTTCAACAAAGTGAGCTGTTTTTTTATTATTACTCTATTGGCTTTCATGAAATATTTTACACTGTTACTCTAATATCTAAGCTTTTTTCCTCGTGTTCTTTTGTTCCTATTAATATATTTACCATAAGGCGGCTCCTCTATGAATGATATTCATAAGTTCCCCATGATTCTGCAAAAAAAGTGCTGAGATTAGAAGAATTTCTTCATATAATACTTATTTTACTTTTTAGAACTTTCCATCATAAGTATCGTAACGTCGTCTATCATCTCTTTGTAAATCATTGAGACACTTATATTTTCCAAGTTCGTGAGCAGTTTTTTTGTACACCCAGTTTTTCTGAGAGAAAACACATTAGTCTATTGATCCTCAAAGACATAAGTGTTATTTATTCAAACATACCTTATAATCAGTTGAGTTGTCTGAATGGTAATAAGCAATTATTTTATCTGATCTGGCGTAATAGTTTTTTTTTGTGTATGTGTGTGGAAACAATTGCTTATAGGAAGGCCTAGACGCTACATCGATGGTTTGATGCTTTTTGATTTGTCATTTTCATTCGGTCCTTGAAGATTTCTTATTCTTGCTGATGTCGTTGAGCTGTATCGCATCTCAATTTGCAAGGCTTCTAGAATCCAACTCGATAGCTGCTCAGTTTTTTAGCTTTAGTTGCTCGCGGCAACGTCCCCCATCTTCGATTGTGGATGTAATTTGGATTGCCATCTGCAAATCATATTTCCTAAAGTAGCTGCAATTTTATTACAACTATGTGGAATTAAAATTTTAATACGTAAACGAAAGTGTGAGAAGTGAAGCAGTGATGTAAGTGTGCAGCAGGGTTTCTCTTGTAAGCGCCTTTAGATCTTCTTGGTAACATACTTCTGCATAATTCAGTCAAACATCAAGTATCGGAATATGTAGAGGTGCTTCTTTCATTAGAAAGAAAGAGAGTAAAATAACTACTTTTTATGAGCCATGGATCGGTCATTCTAGACAAAATATCGGGCTTGGCAACCATTTACCTTTAACGCTGATTATATGCTATGGATGAAATTTCACTAATGAAGTGATTCCTGTTATTTTCTAGTATAGACTTGCCCTCATTCGTTGAATCATTCCAGTTTTCACATAACGAATGCAAAAGTGGCGCCTATAGTTATGATGTTATGTTATCACTTTCTGATGCTTTTATTCTTGGACAAATTACAGTCTCTCGTAATCGAATTTGTTTCAATTGAAAATAAATTGTGTTCAGTACTATTTTTTAGTGTTCAATCTCGTCGTTAGCCACGTTAGTCTATCTCCATGTAATGAGAGGAAAGACGATTATGTTGTTCCAAACGTTCTTCCTTCCGAAATCGGACATGCGGTATCGTCGGTAAGAAATCGTACAGCTCCCGGGCCAGACAGGGTTAGACCAGAACATTTGAAGAATCTACCGCCAATTACTATAAAAACGTAGGCTCGACTCCTTCAAACGCTACCTGTCCAATTGCAAAGTTCCAAGTCAATGGAAAACTAGCAGGATCGTGTTGCTGAACAAAAAGGGAGACGTTCACGACACTGACAATTATCGCCCAATCTGCTTGTTGTCAGTCGTCTATAAACTTTTTACACGAGTCATCCTTAACAGGATTGGCAGAAGACTAGACGAAGAACAACCACATGAGCAATCATAGAAGTGTCACGAGAGTATAAGAAACCACTCTGTCTCACGTTCATCGATCTAAAGAAAGCTTTTGATTCTGTAGAGACAGAAGCGGTTATGGAAGCGTTGACAAATCAAGCGCTTCCAACTCCGTATATCAAGATTCTTCGTGAGCTATATAGAAACTTCACTACCAAAATTACCCCGTTCTATAAAGACATCATTAACGAAAAAAGAGGGGGCCGACAAGGCGATACTATTTCGCCAAAGTTGTTCACAGCCACTCTTGAGAACATCAGGAGAAAATTGGAATGGGACGAAATGGGAGTGAAAATCGACGGTTAGCCGACTTCGACAGTGCTTGTGGAGGAATTGGCCTCAAATTACACCTTCTGAAAATAATATATATGAACAACGGATACGTATCTGATGCCCCATTTACGCTCAACGGAAAGAATATCTCTGAATGCTCCAAGCTATGTGTACCTAGGTCGCAATATCAGTATGATGCACGACTTAGTACCAGAGCTTAGCAGAAGGAAACGAGCGGCTTGGGGAACATATAACAGCATTGAAGACGTAATGAAGAGAGCAAAGAACACAAGGCTCCGAGCCCACCTTTTTGATACGACGGTTCTTCCTGCCTTAACGTATGCTTTAGAAACTTGGACATTACGAAAGCAGGATGAACGTTCATTGAGCACAATACAGCTCTCAATCGAAAGGGTAATGCTTGGCGTTTCCCGCATCACTCAGGTGAAAGAGAGAATACGAAGTTCCGATCTACGTCAACGATTGAAGGTCAGAGACGCAGCCGTGCACGCCAAGCTTTCGAAAATTAGGTGGGCCAGACACGTGATGCACATGAATCATGACCCGTGGACACGAGTTGTAAGTTATTGAATCCCACTGGACATCAAACGCACTGGAGGAAGACTACCACCCCGATGGTCTGACCGCTTCACCAAGTCACTAGAAAGGGATTAATTATGATGTTCAACGAATCCTTAGAGTGGAAAGAACTCACTGGACTACTTTTGCGCGCGATAGGAAAAAATGGAAGTTTTACTGGTGCTCGCTCGACTTAGTCGATTATTAACGGGAATCCAGGTAATCAAGGTAATTGTATTCGAAAACCATCAATTACGTTATGCTATTGTGAATAACGTTAAGACTTATGACGATGGGAACCGAGCAGTTTTATAATACTAGCCGATGGTTCATCTCAAGTTTTGGCATATGAACGTTTTCCCTATTTTTATTACATATTATTACAATTGTTCTTGCCCACGACAAATAAATGTCAGCTGTTTTAGTAATGGAATGGTTCATTTTAGATGGCTATTGAAGTAATATTCTGAACATCTATGAATAACATTTCAGTGCGATTTGAAAACTTCAGGTCCTTCATATTGGCCTGATTTATTGTGTAGTTTTTTTTTTTTTTTGAATTTATTTCTGGTAGTGATACAGATGGTGTGATTGATTCCGGTTGAAGACGCATAACAACTATTCCTAGTAATGAGTTGAACGAATTGTAGCATTTGTTCGCTGATGTCGGCGAAAAACGAGACTTATATGAGCTTGAGCAAAGTTTTTCTACTCAAGCAGTTCGAGAAAGTGAGGATAGTATTTAGGTTTTAAGTTATGTGATTGACTCATCATTATTAGGGTTATAAAAACACCATTATAATCTATCATAGTACCTAAGCTAAGACAAAATAAGCTAAGCGTTGGCGATGATCAATCTCTTGTGCCGGGATGCCCTTCTGATTCGTGTTTGAAGTGATATCATGGAGTTCGTTGGGGGCAAGTCTGGTCTATACAGTGACTTCATTTGGTCATTTTTCACCAAGTCAGTGCTAGTTATCTTACCTAAATTTTTTGCTTGTACCAATTCATCGGAGGGATGGAGGACTTGGTAGGCCTGGCGGGTGGTCGCCATCTGATTCGGGCCTGGGTGTCACCAAGGCATCTCCACCATTGCGCCAATGCCCCTATCATCAGACAGGAAATAAAAATGTTGAGAGTAAATATACAGCCGAAAAACATCTCAGAAAGTCTGGGATTTATGCTTTACTCGTATTTACAATAAAATGCGCAGTACCATCTATCGCCTATTTATCAGACTTAGCCGATTTATAAATCTTTTTCTAGTCTTTCTCCTAATGTCCAATTACGTTTCGTAAATATATCTCTATCTTCTGATTATCATTCATTTTAAGAGCAGTTAAATACATATCAAGTTCGAAAAATTTCTAAAAGTTTTTTTCTATAGCATACGGACATCGAGTTTTCACGCAAGGCTATCGTGACACTTCTGAAAAAGCTGGCAAGTAAGGAGTCTGAAGTAGATTCATTCATAGCTTGTTGCGGAAGTCAGGGCAGAGAATCAAATACTTGTGTAACCATTACTCGCCCATTGAATGGTAGAATACAGGTTTGTCGTCATTTTACTTGCTTGTTTTATAATTAAAAATAGCCTGTAACCTTCAGAAGAAAAGAAAACTCCAATAATTTTATTCACTAGAACAATATGTTTTGAGAAGTACAATACTGAACGACGCCATTTTTTAAATAAAATTATCGAACTGTTTTCTTTAGAATCTATCTCACTTATCTTCAATATGTTATGTCTGAATTTCGGGTTATCCATAATTATCAGCTTAACTGGATGTAATGCCGATATTGGTTCGCCAGATTGTACTTGCTAAAGGACGAGTGCTGATAACATAACTACTCACCTACTACAAGTGAATCATCAAGTGATATTCGAGCGAGGGCCATAGTTTGATGGATAAACACAGCAGACCGAATAACTCTCCGTCTGGGCTTAAGTCTTGACTGAGGTTCTGAGTTTTGCGGCCAACTCAACATAATTACAGATGTCTCAATTATGTTTCGCTTGAATTTTTTCTATATTACTACGCGTTTCGTGTTTGCTTTTGAAGCACTGGTGGCGATTATGATCACATTTTTTAGACAAATATTTCTACATAATGAATTATTGCTACATTTCAATACAAGAATAAATTTTTCTTTTTCCTCTATCTATTGATTCAAAAAGTATTGAATGATTTTGTGTTAGAACATTTATACATAGGCAGGTATTGTTCGTCTATGGGATGATTACTTTTACTAATTAATTCCATATACTTAAACGTATTTGAAGACATTTTGCGATTTTTTCGGCTCTGCTATATTATTTTATTAAGATTACTGGTCGTAATCTATTTCCTCATGTCGTGTATGTTCTTGTGTTTCGATGGTCTGATACGCAAAGTCATCAACTAACTTCCTTAAACATTTGCAAATATCCTCACTCACGCAGATGTAACGTGGTTTGTAACAAATTCAGCTTATTTTTTTATTGACATTTCGAATGATTATTGTTAAAGTAATTTCACATTTCAATTTCATTGATTCGATTACGTAAAGGTATGTGTGAATCCATATCACTACGATCGATTTTGGTATCGAAATGATCGTGATTTGGTTAGTCCGTATAGGATGTTATCACAACATGGACAGAATGCCCTACCTACTAATAGAACTTCAAGCCATCCTAATGCTAATCAGCACGTTGGTTCTGGCAGGTTATTCTCTTCATTGACTTGCATACCAATTTTATTGCCTTGCTTCCTTTATCCTTTAATATCCTACTGTGCTTTAAGTTATCATTCAGAAGCTTTATATGTGCATTATTTCAGGGAGTCACCTCCTAATAGAGCTGACAATTCAGTAGCTGTAGCACCAGTTGACCAGCAGGAAGTTGATACAATGAGTCTTCGAGGTTGTTGTCTCTTACTATAATCTATTTTACACTTCCATAATGTCTGTTTTCAGCACCGAGTGCGTTTGATATGTCTTCTCATCTGGTTAATCAGATACGTATGTTGGGTCAATTAAAAATGGATGTAAGTCTTTTTCATACACAGTTAAATCGAGGGAGTGTGAAAATTTATAGTTCATTGGTTCATTTGTAGGTCGCATCATGCATTGCTGAGAATACTAAAGTGATGTCGTGGCTGAACGATTATGTTGTGGTAAGTTGCAGAAGTGTGAGAACTCTCTCTCTCTCTCTCTCTCTCTCTCTCTCTATGCAAAATGATGTTACTCGTTTAGTATTTTGCTGTTACAAATGGGATTTAGGGTTTTCCAATAATCTGTGATCGTTTTCTAGCATCCTGCCTTGACGGCGAACAACGCCCGTGAACAACCATGGACAGGGCCACAATTAGAGTCCTCAAATAGTCAACTGGTCGGTAACCAAACCAGAACGAACAATATGGTACAGAATTCGAAGGCTTTGATATCAAGTTCAATGCAGCGTATATATTATGAAAATTATTTGCTACATAATCATTTCAGATGCAACCTAATGAAATGTCATCGTCTTCAAATTTGTCAATTGCGAACACCGTTCATACTCAACAGAACAATTCTGCGTCTACTAGCTCAGGCCGTATTATACAATCTCAGTTTCCTGCTATACGTATTGCGAATGTAGAGTTGCAATTAAACACTTCAAATATATTTGGTTACGGTCAGTCAGCAATTTTTGAAACGTTTTTATTTCATTCGTATTAGCGACTAAGCAAACCTCTATTTCGAATGAGATTCAAAACCTTTGCAGAGATTCATGAATTCGCCGTTCGAAGGGATCTGACATGTTTTGTTTCCGAACCACCTTCATGTCGTGGTAAGGATATAATGAATTTCTTATGTTGTACTTTTTTTTTGTACTTGTTAGTTTTTCTTTCTTGTTCTTTCCTTTTTGTTTTACATTTTCATTATATAATTCAGGTACTTCAAATTGGGGCAGCCTTGTGTATCACGAACAAGCAGCACAAATTGGTATATTTCAGGTAATTAGAGTATATTAATACTCTGTGCGTTTTGTAGTTAAATGGATTTCGTAAAGATTTTTTAGGCTTATGAATCTAACACGTTTATCGATGGTGGCTATGAGTGTGAAGCAAATAAGTTTGGTTTGGGAGCAGTGAACAATCCGCGTAGAGAACGGCGATGTGTGGCAGTAAGGTGAAATCACCGTCTTCTGATTTTCATTACTATTTATCAATTTACCTTATCGAAATCGTAGTTGTTCACAATGTAAAGAATGAACAAAAAAAATTATGTCAACATTAAAATTATTTTATTAATATGTCTAGATGATAAATGGACTTATTAATCGAGCTATAAAATAAAACGTCTTTGTTGTAAATATGTGTGTATATTTTTTTTTAATGTAAAGCATTATTATAGAATGATTTATCATATTGTACTGTAGAGGAACGATTGGTAATGGATTTCGTCTTTCGTTGAAAGAAAATGGAGATCTTTGGATAGAGGTGTACACGATTCAACCACTATTTGTTCATGGATATTATCTTGATCAACAACGTGGTGAAGTCGTTAATAGAATCTATAAATTATATCATGGTGTAAGAGAAAAGGTATCTATTTTGACATGTCATTCATAATGTCGTGACATTTTTCATGTTACTTCAGATTTTTGATTTTAATACTTCGAAAGCACTACTTCAACGACATATCATCCCTTGTAAATATGCTAAAGCGTTTTTGTCTGGTGAAGTTAGTCCTATAGATAATGTATTTCGCAGACAATCTACGTTCAAAATTTTTGAAGTACGTTTTTTTTTTTTTCAGATAAACTAATTTTGTACTACATTTCACTTCAGAGTTAATGTTCTTTTTTTTTCTCTCTCTCAAGAAAAAATATAACAGGTCAACTAATGTAATAATAAAACGCAATCAATTCCAATTCGAATGAAAGAAATTCGCTACGAATGCTTATATGCTTTTCTTTTTCATGTTTTCCACTTTTTTTTTAAATGATTCAAATAATTTTAAAGTGATTTTAATAACATTATTGATCGTTATAGTGTTATTTGTTGTTTTTAGTACATAACCAACTTGCATAATTGAAGTGGCTCATGCAATGTAGTATTCTGACATCAACTTAATTTTTTTCTCGCTAACAGGATTAGTTCATCAACGCATCTGTACCGTCTATATCGTGTCTGTAGACTTTTATATTGTTCTATTCCTGATCAAATCAATTCCATACAGCTTGGCTTTTCCATGGTATGACAAAATGGAAATAAGTCAACGGATTGTAAAGCCTGTTGTTTTCTATAACATCATTTGCAATGAAAGATATTAGGATAAGATAAGCTTTGGCATTTAGTAATTTTCTGTCATCGTATGCGACAACCTATACGCATTCAACACAGTATCGTGGAGATGATTGAATGTCTACTGAATCTACACTACCACTTAAATGGACTATTCCGATCCTTCTTTACCTAGTTAGACTTGTTTATTTTGCCAGATTTCTGTGATATCAATTCGTAGACTCTGAAGGGTTATCAAGTTTGATAAACTTGAAGCATTCACGAACCAGCATGGGCCTGTGTATCACTGTGGCACCACTATCATCGGAAATCAAATATGTAATTCAGATTGTTATTTCATTAATACGTGGTTATATCTTACATATTTCATTGTCAAGTAATGTCCGATGATTTTAGTTTTTTTGTTGGTATAGATTTTCACGGGTAGATTTATTTTTGAGCTTATCCTATTTGTCTCTAATATACACATGTTAATTGCCTGCCACATTGTGTGAGTTCACCTTTTGTGAGGTCTCACTTGCACAGAACTTCAAACAAGAGCAATTATTTGTGCCATCGAACGATTAAAAAGTGCTAAAAATAGTGTTCATTAATTCCTACTTCAAATTGAAACTATTCAGTATTGCCTGATGAGCTTGTGAATTCTGAAAGTATTACTAATTATCATAGACAATTAATGACGTAATTTTCGAGCATGTAAATTGTAAATATTTCGAGTCTTTTTATGTAATATTCAATGTGTGACACTCAGTCAATCATTCGTTACTGCCATATGCTTCATAAATGAAAACAGTAACTTACAGGAAATAATGGCGAGGTTCGGTGAAATGAGAAAGTTTTGTGTTCTAAGAATATCGTTTGTCGAACGTTTCGGTCCTGAATCCACTCTAAGAGACATTACTGAATGTCAATGTTGGATTGAGATTCTAATGAATAGGTGGGTTTTCTAGACTACTGATTTTTTTTTCTTTTTGATATACGATATTAATAGAGCAATAAGAACAGCGTCCATAAAATTTAAAGTATAAGGTTTATAAGCATCTAGGAGTCCTCTAATGTCAGTTTACTTTACATTCTTAAATTTAGCTTAGAAATGTGTTAGTAGTTGATCTTAAAAGTCAATCTGTATGCACAATCACATCGTACAGAATTGGAGTGTTGTGAGGTAAATTCCATAACTGATTTAAATAAGCAGGTAGCTAAATGTATTAGTTATGTACTTGTCGTGGAAATACTAAAGAGAATTTTTACAATTATTTAATGGTCAGGAACCAGATATTAATATTGAATGTATATTTGTTCGCTGTGTATATAAATATATTGCAGTGCATTCAATTATATGCACCAGTTGATGGACCAGCTTTGATTTTATCCTAATGCGAATGCTCTACGGTATTGATGGATATATTGTGGTATCCTGGATCAGCTGACGTAATGTTGTTAAAAGAATGTTCTGTTTCGTATGCTTAAGTGAAATCAGTTGAGTGCGATGTATTCTGTGAGGGTGATATTTCCTGAATATCAATAATCGGTTACAAATACTCTGCTGATAACGTTATGTTAGCCAGTCTAGAATACAACAATACTTTCTTATGTATCTGTCTATTTAATTTTTGTGTTCTTGTGTATCGCTTATTGAATGCATGGGCTCTTACAATTTCATGTTACCATTAGTTTGTACGAAATCGAGAACGTTGTTCTAATCAATCAATGTTTTGCTTGAATGAAAAAGAAGAATTTTTTTCCAGCTCTTTTATTGTTATTGCTTTAGATTTCGTATTGATGATTTGATTGTATTTTGCCTGAAGGCTATAAATAATTCTTTTCAAAAAGCCCATTAGGTTGCTTATGAAATTATAACAACAGATTGCATTTAAGCCTTCAAGCAATCTTGCATCGTTGTTGTTTTATTGTAGCGCCTATGCATCAATAAGCAAAATTTAATGAAATGCTTGAATTCAGGTTACTTTACATGTTGATGTTTTATACGTGTTTCTTTCGGTATTGCTCAACATGTATGTTTTATTGTTTGTTTTTTATCCTTCGAATCAATACGCTATTTTTATGTACGGTCTTTGTCTTGCCGTTTATGTTTTACAACTTTTTTTACTCTATAGCGCATTTGTCCTTACAAAAAAGATCTTAATGTTTCGTTTATCTCAAGGTTTACCTCTATGGATTTACCTTAAGGACATTTCCGTGCGTGAATCATGTGAGATTCTCTTATCTTGTCAGATAGTTCGTTCAGTTTTAAATTCCATTGAATGAAGTTTCCTTGGACGATTTTTGTTGACGTAAAATGTTATGCAAAATAATAGCAACGTCAAAGATTTTTCATAAGTACCTCTTTTGTTGTTCGATTATTTCAACGATGTGACATATTTGCCATCACTGGTGGAAATTGTTAGAAGACGCAATTCAAACAACGTCATCGAAAATAAGAAATCTGAGATACAAATAAAATTTGAGTAAAAGAACCCGAACTGCATAAAGTCATGTGCATCTTTTATAATCAAGATGTTTGTTAAAGGACAAATCAGGTGTCAGTATTACGTCTGACTGATCGGGAACTTTTCTGAGAAACTTGAAATGCTCAACCAAATAGAGGTCATGCTTTGCTCATATAAGCCTTGGCGGTTGATCAATCCCTTGTGGCGGGATAGGCCTATGGATTCGTGCTCAACGTAATCTCGTGGAGGTGGTTGACGACGAGCCCGGTCTGTGAATTTGGAACTAGTGACTTGAGTTCACCACTTTTCACCAAGTCAATGCTAGTTTAGTTATCTTACCCAGATTGCTTTGGTAGCAATCTACCGACCACGGAGAGAATGCGAGCTTGGTAGGCCTTGGAGCAGCAGTAAATTAATCGGGCATGTGTGTCAGTGTGGCACCTACACATTGCGCCCCCACTTTGTTCCTTTATGGAATATAAATAGGTGCATTTTGCCATTAATTGAGAAAACAATGCTGTTTTACCAACAAGAAAATAAGTTGATCATTTTTACGCGTACAACTTATTCGTCGTTTTCTTTACATTATTCCACTAATTTACAAGTCATCATTGTCTTGAATTGGTTCTCTTAATACTATGACGGTTTTTATCGTTAAAATATTGGCGAGAAAAAAATTTTCAACTATTTATTTGTCCTCATTTAGAAAATCTCTTTGTTGTTTCGTCCGTTGAAGAATATTCGTCAGAGATTTTTTCATATCCTCAATTCAGTCGTTCCTTAGAAGGATATTAGAAATTTCACGTTGAATTTACAGTCTATGAATTGAAGTTTTCGAACTTCATGCAAGAAGATTTTGTGAGTGATTGCTTTCTATTCAGAATTTATCCTATAAAAATATTCCTTATCTGGAATTTTTTCAAGCCGATTGTTGTAGTAGTAAAGTAAGTAAAGTAAAGTAAAGTTAAGTAAAAGTAAGTTAAGTAAGTATTCACTTTAAGCTGAAATCAAGCGCAACTTTTCCAGATCATGATGTAGATTTTTCGGCAAAACTTTCCCTTTATATTCCATTTCTGTCGATACCGTCGTCATTTGATCATCGTTGCTACACTGCTACAGGTATAGACTCAATTTCAAGCGGATTTTTGGTGAGATATCGCTTAGTGGTTCAAATCTGACGGGACATTATTTCAACTACTTTGATTTATCTGACTTACGTTATGAGGAAGGAATATAGCGATATCAATTAGTGTAGAAGAAAACAAACTAACAAGAAGAATTATAATAGGCCTTTAAAAGATCGCGTACTGTTATATGAATTGCTTTCCTTGCTTCAATGTTGGCGTTGTTGCAGGTCGTGATGCTACGAGCGGAGTGCTGATGTGCGTTGAGCTGATGAGTGGTGTGTGTTGCGTTGTAGATTTGTAGATCTGCCCACGTGCGACTTTTCTCGCTACCAATCCGTCCCACGCACCAAGAAATAACTATAACTTTTTTTGTATGAAAATTACAAAATAAAAACAAGTAAATAAATAAACGAAAATAATAACTGAAACTTTTTCTGAATGAAAATTTCTTCAAAAAGAAGATTGCTTTTCATGAAGCTAGAAATCAGTCGCTTCATCAAACTGTAGCGAAGAAAAAATTTTGAAAATTTTAAGAAGAAGATAAAAAATAGAAAGATGAAAAAGAAAAAAGAATTAAGAAGGAAAAAAAATCGAATGTGATATCTATTTAATCGTAATAATCTTTAATTTAATAATCGAAAACCTATTTTATATAATGTCTTATAGTTAAGATACGTTTGTTGATCGTTTTGCATAACGCCGTTCAATTCAATTCACTGTGATATTTTCATATTGAATGCGATTTCAGTTTTGATAACTGCTTCAGTTATAGTTGCGATGTCGTGACATAGATGACATCAACGAAACTCATTCGTTATGAGCTATCGTCGGATTATTTACGATTAGTTACGAACGAATCTATACTGTGCAATTGATGAGATGACAAACAGGTATTTGCACGTCCAAAGTTGCCCATATCTGTCATTTACGATCACACATCTCCCTAATCATCAACGAATTCTGACACCATCATAATTATGCTCGTAATAATTTTTTTTTTTTTTTTTTTAGCCTCTTCATTTTCAACAGCAAACAATTTTTTCGTTGAAGCAATTTTTCGCAATTTACTTCTCATGAACCTCCTATGAACCTCATCAACCTAAGTGATACATTGATTTATGAATTAACATAGAAGATATTCTCCTTAAAACTTAGATTCTGTTTTCTGTTATACGTATGTTTTTTTCTTTTTTTGCTTCATGTATTCTTTTATATTTAATTGTTCTATAGCTTCGTAATTTATGAGAACTAATGGAATCTAAACATTACTATTGAACATATTGACTTAATAAGCTTACTATTTTGTTGAGTAATATATCAATGAAGCTAAAAGAAAAAGCTTAAATCATTAATTACATGAGATTTTGAACAAAATAATAATCTATGATTTCAACTTTTATTTAGTTTACTTTATGTTACTGTTACTTTAAACCGTACTGCTTTTCTTTACACTGAAGACAGAAGAGTTATAATTATTGCATGAAGATTCTACGTTAATATTAGGATCGATATGCTAATTAAATTCATCGATATTAGTTTTAGTTTCTTGAGATAATAGAAATCAATATTGATTTTTCTGATATTGATTTTCACAAGGTGTTCGTTATAGTTAACATCGACTGAAAAACTTCGATGTATTAAAAAATATGGGAAAAAATCGATATTAGTGAATTGTAAATTGAATACCGATATGGAGAAAAAGGATAAAAATTTTCTATTTTATTAGAGAATTTATGTAAACTTTAAAACAGTTAAAACAACACTAAACATTCAACATTCATTAAAATTCAAATGTTTTTTAATGTTCTAATACAATTCAATATTTTTATTTTGATTATATTTTTGTTTTCTATCAAGTTTCTTACATTTTATAACATTTTTTTTCTCATTCTCATCAAAAATAATTTAGTGGTTTGTATCAATTACCGTAATACCTCAAATTAGTTTGTTTGACTAATTTTTTCCACTACTTTTTTTTTTCCTATATCGTTTCACACTCATACAATTGAGTAAATAAAGCAGTTCTTTTGTTGATGAAAACTAAATAAATTAGTGTGAAATGTACGTAGCTATGTTCCTATTTATAAATTGGACTTATACGACGGCGACCTTTTTTAATGAGGTATATGCCCTTACTATGAGTAACCGGACAAGCAACACAATAGCTCTAACGTAATCGAGTTACGTCAAAAAATCGACTTCTCAGGTATGAAGCAAATCAGAATCCCGTAGATTTCCGAGATGGTCTGCAACCAGTTCTACTCTTAGTATGTATCACTTAAAGATTTAGTGGTTTTATTAGTTATCTGTTATAAGCACTAATTCTTAGACAGGTCTGATCTAGCGAGTCGATATTAGCATTACACTCACTTAATTACCTCAAAAACTTCTACTAATCGGAGAATATAGAAAAAATTGTGGTATTTTTCAAAATAATTTTGTACAATAAAAATCTGTTGTTGTTTGCTTCAAACCGATTTCATATGGCATGTGAAGATCCTTGTGACAATTCCTCATCTTGAGTAAAAAAACGTTGTATAACTTGATAAAACCTATTCTATACGCTTTCTTTGTGTAATTTTAGGGACTAAACTTAGAAATACCTCAATATGTTTTGTAAAAATTGTTTCGAATTACGATTAAGTATAGCTTTTATATAAATACCATTTATTTACCACCGATGTTATTCAAAGTTTATTTCAAAGTTGCCAAAAAAAAAGCGATAATCAGGTGATAGTTGAAACTCGCCTAAGTGTTTAACTCATTCGAAAAACAAAAGACTTAAACTAGTGAGTTGACCTGTAACTGGAATCTCTCTAGGTATTGAGAACTGAGTGTGAGTGATTTGCACTCATATAATGTTGTGTGACTGCGGACACTTCAAATTTTTACTGTTTAAGCTCTTCACAACAGATTTCATCTATTACTAACATTATGCTGAAATGAATTTTTTTTATTATATTTTCATATCTTTGAAATTACCGAAAAAGAAAAAAAAACTATCTTTGAAATAAAAACTGTCATTTTGAAAAATGTCGTTGTTTTTCTGATAAGTTAAGATTTGATGATAAACTGATTTTGAAGTCTAATCAATAATTCTGAGATAATAATTTAGACCCTTTGTAATATACATTCAAAAATTCATGAAGAATTTTATATGGTTTATTATTTATTCATATTTTACTAAATATTTGTTAAACCTCATCAGCTATAACTCATAGCCTCCTATCTTGGTGACGTTTATTGATCTCAAATCGTTGTCATTCAATAGAATTGCACATACATTATCTTTAACATTATCATGTTAATGACGAATATGTGAACTTATCCCTCAAAAGAATCGATTTCAATGAATCAGATTATTTTACCATATTCAAACGCCTACTACTCTATTAATATGCTTTTAGCAAACAGAAAATAGGAAAACGATGAAATTATTTATTGATTTATCATTTTCAAAAATTTTCTTAAGCTTCTTTTAGTTTTTCCTAAGTTACATATATTTTTGAAGAATAATATTTATGAAAGAAAATAATTTATAATGAGATTCAATACGCGTATACTACTGAGTGTATAACAATGAGTGAACGCTTATTCGTCTTCTGAATACTATTCTGAATTGGTTCACACAAGATGAATTGATTCTTGAAGTTCAACTATTAGAACGACTAATGTTTTGCTTACAGTAACCACAACGATAATTGTACAACCGCTCGTGATGTATTACATCATGAATCGTCACAGAAAGATGACTAACTAACTGTACACGATGACGATTGAACTGATAGCATTTAAACTTTTCACAATAATATAATGATAAAATTTAATAAAATCGACTATATATTTGCATATTAAAAATTTTTCACGCAAATCTTGTAACGCTTTGCAGATGTAGGAATGAGGAATTTATAGTTTGCAGAGGTTTTGTAACAATTAGCACCTCGTTGAGTGTCCTCTTTAGAGCGTAAAAGAACTTATAAATAAAAATGCCTGAATTATTTTTCAGTAACTATATTTAATTAATAATCAAAAGAAAAGTTAATGCGCATAAGACGAAGACTTCTGGTAATGAAGAAGTTTGATTTAGTTATTTTTTTTTCTGTTCATTTAGTTTAATTAACAATGTTTTATTGTTCACTGATTACTCACACAATGATGTTATTTACTAATGTTGTGTGTACAAAATTTCTCGATGTTAACTCATCAAATCATGCGAATCATAGTAGACTCATCATTAATTCCTCTGTTCTTCATAAATCGTTCATGATGATGATGATGACGATCTATCGGAGATGAACTTGAATGAATAATCAAAGTTAATTTTCATGAGTCTAATTCAATGAACGTTTATCATTTCAGAAAGAGTGGCTTAACGCTAACAGCATTTGATTCATTTGAAGTGTAAAATAATCCATTTCTCATTATGTCGACACAAATTCTTATCAAGCTATATATCGAATCACATTAGCAAAACGCTATGACATCTTCTTTTCGCCTCACTTGGACGAATTTTCTGCCCTCTACAGCATCTCAAATTTGTGATCTACTGATTATAAAACGAACTCATTAACTTTAACTTCTTACATGTATTTTCTTGTAGTTTTTAAATGAAGCTTTGCAGTATTATCTTACTGTTTGGATTGCTTAAGTATTCGATGAATTTATTGTATCGTAATTATTTAGGTTACTTTCCTTGCTTTTATATTCCTTATTTTTTCACTTTCACTTTGGTCATGTGAGAAGTGTTATAGAAAACACCTTGTTACGTTATTTGTAAGCTTCATCTCATGGAATGTATAGCTTTAAACATTCTGAAATATACGAGAACCTATAGATTTATATAAGCCTTTTTTGGTAGTACTTTGCTAAAGGCTTAGTGCTTTCAGTTAATCTGCTACTGAGAATATAAATGAAGTGCTAGAATTTCGAGTTATACTTAACTTCTTGAATTCTTACTTGTTCAGTACTAATGTTGTGATTGTTATTCATTATCTATTATTATTATTATTTATTTATTTATTATTTGAGGTAACACTTGTTAAACATAGAATTTCACTCCTGGAACTGTTAATTGTTTAGTACAAATGATTATAATTTCTATAATTATAATCACTATAATCACTTCTAATTTTTCAACTTTACTCAACAAAACAGTAAGATTTGAAGAATAGTAGAAGATTTGTTATATCTGTTCGTCCTAATCTATTCATACAGGTGATTATCACCAAGCAATCGTTACTGAACACCTACAATAGTATCGCTTTATGTGAGTTCTTCTGAATATTTACAATTAACTTGTTTTATTTACAGTTAGCCACACAACAATCTACCTCGGTGTTGTGGCTGATGAAAAAGCATAGAACAGGTTGTTAGAAAATACCATCAGCATTTATTTACCTACAGTACTTAAGATATTGATAAGTTACATATAGAAGAAAGTCATATGAAAAGTTAAGACAGAAAGCTAAATAATTTTGAGCACTATAAAGCTTGAATAATTTGAGTTCTCTACCATCACAATGTAAAACGCATGATTCATATTTTTAACTCAGAGAGAAAATACGAAAAAGTCCGTGCATTACTTGAACTACCCCCAGTATTTATAATTCGAATTTAAATTATTGTAATATTCTCAATAACCTCTTAAAGAAGTGAGTTGCGTAGATCATTATCAACAAGCCTCATAAACAAATGTGGTATAATGTGAATTTATTGTCGTGTATGGTTATAGTGTTATCATATCCTTACACGAGCTTACATTGATTTGGTTTGGCTTTATAGTGATAGTATGTTTGGTTTGTTTACGATCAATGCGATCTTGAAGTTTACATAGGAACGCGGAACTCAATCCTTATATCCATGAACTACCTCAATGGACTTTACTTCTAATAAGCCGTTTTTTTTTAAAGTAATTTATACGTGTCTTAATGCCTCATTATTTCGTATTGATATGCCCAATTATCGGTTGTTTGATAATAAATTCAAGGTAAATGAACAAACTTGGGGATTCTTTTCTATCTGCATCATTTTGTATGGATATTTTATGAGGTGATTTATAGTGAGGAATGTTATTTTGAATCAAATTAGATTTCACGATACGAATGGATAGTGAATATCATTGAAATTTTCTACAGTATCCTTTACAATATTATTAATTATCAAGTATTATTAATGTTAAAAAGTATTCTTCACTATTATTTCTTTATTTGATTGCTCAGTACAGATTGAACATATGATTTTCTTTCTATATATTAGAAATGATCTTTGTACGAATTCTATACTTTGCAATGTTTTTATTCATTTGGTCGGAAGTAGTTGTGAATAAGGTAGTATGGGAGGTCGTTGATAAGTGGAGTTACGAATGGCATTGTTTCCGGAGTGGAGGTTAGGTTGGTGAAAAGGAAAGAAGTCGAAGGCAGTGCCGTTTGCCTTGACGAGCACAATACCGACTCGTCAACTAACCCTACTCCATTCATAAACCCCCGTATGCCTAAATTCATCACTAAAAATTCTGAAGAATTGCGTTTTACTGCACAATTAATAAAAAATTTGAAAAATTAGACTCAATATCTCTTTCTAATAATCACAATTTTAAAACATCTTGATTTTTTATTAAAACAACGATTATATAATTAATCATAATTGTACAATTATTATTCATTTTACCTCAATAATACTGATAATAACAATAATTAAGTACTATGCTCATCATTAATAATATCAGTTGTGTTTATGCAAGAGAAGGTAGAATAATACACCATAACTCACTATTTCTTTCCCTCGCTTAGAAATCAACGAAATTTTCAACTCTTTGAAGTCAATAGAACGGTACGAGGCTTCGCATAAAGAACAAAGATCGAGAAATTGATTAAATAAGTTATATTGCTGTACAGTTTCTTCCAATGTCCAAGCAAATCCCATTTTACCTCAGAGACTCCTTGTGAAGTTGAGTAAATTTCACATGAAGCAGGTATAAACTTGTAAAGATTGAGATAACAAACTTCGCACTTTGAATATATTCCTCTACCTTACTATTATAGTTATTATAACCATTGTTATTATTTTGGCTATGATTATCGCTATTGATAAAACAATTATTATTATC
>KN716699.1:58555-75662 GCA_000816705.1 Dictyocaulus viviparus | reverse complement strand
ATTCGGGGGCGCATCCCACCACAAGGGATTGATCAACGCCAACAATTATCTATTATCTTATGAATTTAATGCCGTTATGAGAAAAATACTGAATATCAAGGGAGTGTAAACATTCGAGTTAATTCATAGTTATATAATTTTCATATGGTTCAGTGACGTCTATATGAAACACGTAATCAACGTCAGTCCTAACACTACAACAATTTTTAATAATTCTTAACATTATTCATGATTCACGTGACAAGTCATTTGAAAAGAAATCAGAAAAACACAAACTTTAATAGATGAGTATCATAGGAGTTTAGTGATTTTCTAAAAGTTAAAGTGAACTATGATATGTTTATTGTACAAGAAAACAATCATGATGAGAACCCACACATCAATAGTACTTGTGATAAATTGCAAATGTTCATTACATTAGTGTCACTTTCTACCCTCACAAATACGTTTTATGACAGACACGCTACCGAATAGAGATGGTCATTGAATGTTCATGGTTATCCGTATACAGATTCATGATCAACAATTTGATGAATAGCTTGAAAAAGGACTATTGAAAAGAGGATTTGATGCAATGATGAACAGGCTCTTAAAATAGTATGATATTAGCTTGGAACTGTTCAACAAAAGCATTACATCTTTCCCTACGGCAACAATCAAATGTCAAATATCCGTTACTTCGGAAGAGCTGAATAAATTGAGCAAATGAGTTGACGAATTATCACTCTATCATCTTTATCAAACATCCACATTACCACCCATATCTGAAACTCTATTAGTGACTTTTTCGCATAGGTATGTTCATTAAATGAAATCCTATGAAAACGTTAAAAAAGAGCTCTTCATCTACAGACCTTTAAGAAATTTGATTTCTAGTATAGATAAATTTGAATTCTATTGAGTGAATTGTACAGAATATAACAAAACTTATTCCTTTCATCAGAGTCTGACTCTAGGTGAGGCATCTCTGGATTTTTATCCAAGGAGGGGAAGTTATTTGTATTTTGACCTAATATTATGCGATTTTCATAAATTCAGAAACAAAAACGTGTGCTGGACTAACATAATGAAGGCAAAATATCCATAGGGAAAGTAGAAAAACCTAATTCAGAATTTACTAGTGTCTGAACAAAGATAAGAGAGGAAAGGCAAAAATACAATGAACTCTCATATAC
The DNA here is from genome assembly GCA_000816705.1 of Dictyocaulus viviparus. NCBI lineage: Eukaryota > Metazoa > Nematoda > Chromadorea > Rhabditida > Metastrongylidae > Dictyocaulus > Dictyocaulus viviparus. The sequence continues at coordinate 74,487 of KN716699.1, read as the reverse complement.
ACATGGTTTTGCTACTCAGAGCGTTTACTGCACGAGTACAACCAGAACCGGAATGATCGCTCTTGAAGTGCTTTCCCATCTTCTAGACTTTACACCTCAAATTAGATCCGTTGTGATTCTAATACAAAAAGAGTAGAGACAAAAATTTTATCATGAGTTAGATTACAGAGGAAGCAGTCTCAATGAGGATGAAAATAACGTCTCATCAAAGTCTGGCCTAACTTATACCATTCACAAATTTGTCCGAAATAATCTGATATTTAGAGTTTTGCACTTAAGCAAACACAATATTGTTATCTTTGAATTTTATGAAATTCACAAATTTGTTCGAAATTATTTAATAACTCACTAACTGTTGAAATAGTTGCACTTACTAACGACTTGTCATACCTTAAGAACATTACGACATTTAAATATTCGTAGTTAATTTGATTATTGAAAGCTTTGATATTCGAATTCACGTGGAACACTTGAATTTTATTCGACACTGACAATTATAATTTACAGATAGATCGTTAGTACATTAAAATAATTATACACGAAGAATTGAATTCATAAAAGCGCTGAGGATATAAGCACTTCTCAACAGATATCGACTTTTTTTTTCCGCTAAACCTATGTTGAAAAGGAAATGGGCGAAATTGAAACGGTTTATAGGAGGAATGTGAAGAAAAAATGGTAGAATATTGAATGGAGGCATAAACGAATTATGTTTTATACAAAACAATCGGCGCAATAAAACACAACAATAAAGCATTTGTAAAAAAGACAGCTCGTTCGAATACAAAAACGGTGGTAGAGGGAAGTCTAATCGATTAACTGATTCAGTAGAACTGTTTTCACGACATTCTCAGTTTCATAGTCGATACGTTAATGTAGTTAAAAGCGTCTATAAAAACATTTGATCACATCAACACTATATATTTCTCTTTACTATCAAATTATATATAAATTAATGAATCATATTACATGTTTAGAAATTGAAATAAGATTTAATTTGATGACAGAAAGTTTCTAAAGTGAGCGAGAGAGAGAGAGAGAGAGAAAACCGGTAAAAGATGTGCATGTAAGGCATATATAATTGTAATCGCGGAAAAAATATGTCAGAAAAACATCCATTAGTCTCTCCGGGTACAATGCTGCTGCTAATAATAAATCAATAATTTTGTACAAATGCCCTGATTCATCGACGGAACGACGTAATGACGGAACAAGGTCATATTCTTCTGCACACATCCAACCAATCTTCATGCATTAACATACAGATTTCATCGAATGGCTTATAGCAACTTATCTACTCTCGATTGTTTCATTGTTACATTTGCTGTTCTTGCTCGACGTATGCAGGCGGTACAACTACTATGTCAGTGTCCGCAACTTCATGTTCGGTGACGTCATCGCTGAAGGATTTAGAATGGCGAAGTGTGCATGTCTGAAATCCAATGATTCACTACAACACACAAAATCGAATTACTGTCTTTCTTTTCTTAGCATATAAAAGTCGAAAATAATATTAAACCATATGCACTTCGCCATCGCTTATTGACTGCTCGTCTTCTTCTTCTTCGTGACAAAATTCGTTCTCATTCGAAGTCTTTTGTGTCCAACCACGTACTATAAATAATGCATATTTTCATTTAAATCACTCTTTCAGGCAGTTACAGAACTGTTCGTACAGCAAATAAATATAGGAAATTGGATAGAAAAATTTGAAGTTACACAAATTCTTATAATGAACGATATAATGACATACATGAAATGACACCTGGTCGAAATATTTATGTCACATACCCTGCTGTCCAATTGTTTCTTTTCGTTCTAGCAGATCCTTCTTAGAACTATTCACTACTGATGCATGATCAACAGTACTCTCATGAGGCAAGAGTTGCATAGCGGCTCGGAAAAAATAAAATGAAGGATAATGTGCTAAGTTGTAACATGAAGACGCATACAAATCGGCATATCTAAACAAGAAAAATAAACAAAATAGACTATAATACGATAAATAACTTATAATGGACGGTGACAGGTCAAATAGCGCATCATATTGAAAGACAAAATGTATATAGATTTGATTCAATATAAGTCATGAAGTAATCTGTCCCTTGTGAAATGCGCCACACATTCGCCTTTTTTTAATTGTTGAAGTAATCGAATGCAAGTGGTCAACACGTTTACGTCAGATGTAGAGTCTTAATCTTGTCATCGCTACTTATCTTTTCAGATTATTTTAGCAACAATTCCAGAAATTTGACGGCTGAAACGCACGGGTTGCCTGGGGGTTCTGCGTATATTGGCGGTACCACCTACCACTGCGTTACACGTGGAGTCACAAATATTGTAAAGCGTTAACATTCTATACATATATTTCGAATATTTTGATTTGGACAGCATATTTTTAAATTTATTGAGAAACATGAGAGAAGACAAAGAGAAGTGAGGACGGAAATGATACCTCTCCACCTGAGATGCAAAAAAAGTTGTACGTGATCCTGCACGAAAGAGTGATCCTAATACGCCATACTCTTGGTCCATTTCATGAGCAATACTCTAAAAATTTTACTATTATTATTATTATTATTATTATTATTATTATATTCAATAGCGTAGAAGATTGAAAACAACTAGTAGTCATATAGAAATATTTCTTCACTACAAAAATAAATGAGAGGTTATTTCTAACGAAACGATAAATGATACTGATATTACTGAATGACGGAGTTGAATGATACAGTCATGCACATAGTGGAATTTGCAACAGAAGTTTTACGTCCGCAATACATATTTTAAAATAATTTTCTGAACAAGCAAAAAACCCTCACCTTCACTTTCTGGAGAATGTTGTGGATTTGTGGTTTCCGTCTTGCTGTTGCGTCAAGATGCTTATAGATATCTGCTAAAGTGTTGTCGAGTTGATTAAGTTGTTCGAATAATGGTCGACGATCTGTCCACACCATTAATTCATGATCTAACTCTGGGACCACCAAAAATGTCCTCCATCCACGAGATTTCTTTGACCTATAATTATATTTGCACAAAAATGAAAGAGTAAAATCAAAACATTTTCCAACATTTGGTAAAAACAGCACTGTCGCGAGCAGGCTCTTGAGTCTATAGAAGATTTTTTCGTAGTGGAAATCATTAAGGGACCACATAGTTCAAGATTGCTTACGGACGATTACATTATGGTTTAATATATGAGCATACCTTTGCGTAGAATACTAACTACTACCTGTATCATTTCGTCATATTTGGTTCTTTTTTCTTCATGTCTTAAGAAAACAGAATTATCTTCTTCGTCTTTTTTGTCATTACACTTATTACAGTGAAAAACTGCTGTTGAAAGTGTGAAAAAACCAGAAATTAACAGAGTAAAAAGAAAAAAGATTGAGCTTTCTACCTCAGTACATCTCCAAAGATATGGTCACCGATATAAAGAACATCTTTACCACGAGCTTTAACTATCTTATGAAAAGCATCACATGAGCCTATAATGTTTGTATTCATCGATTAGGGGTACTCACTACAGACAATTAATTTCAATAGCACACTATCACTGATTATTATACCTCCTGAATATACAACACCCTCCTTCAACGGACCAGTGTGAAATCCAAGTTTAACAGCACCAGTAGAAGTATCCACCTAAAATCACTTGTTACGACATCTCGATTGTCATTCCTCTCGTTGACGGGAATCAATTACTTTATTGTATAGAATACTTTTTATAAATGTTCCTACCTAAGCAGAAAAAGCAGAAGTGACGGAATTTATTTTTTTTCTTGCTCATCGAAGTTTTGCAGCCGATAAACAGAACCTTGCTTTTTTCTTTTTTGCAAAAAAGAATTCGGTTCAGTTGAGGCAGAAATGTTAATGAGGCGTTGACCAATCAGATGCTTCTCGCCCAATACATATGTGATACAGTACATAAAAAATGGTTGGGAAAATTTCCTCATTCTATTCTATATTCTATGATAATATAAGTTTCAACGTTGATCAATCCTTGTTGCTGTATGTGCCTACGCATTTGTGTTCAATGTGATATGGTAGAAGTGATTGAATACGAGATTGAACAATACAGTAACTTGAATTGATTACACTTTACCAATTTACCGAACCCGTAGAGAAGACGGATTTTGTAGGCCTGGGCAGTCGTGAACCTGATTCGGACTTGCGTATTACTATGGCACCTCCATCGCTGAGCCACGTGCTCATTTTATCATCGTACAACCACAATCACCATCGCAAAAAGAGGGGTTTTACATTGTCATTCTGCCTCCTCAAAACTACGCATAGTCATTGGTGAGAGCATCGTGTAGGAGCTAGAATGGAATGATATCGAAACGAAAATTAACGGTCGATCATTTCACCATAATCGCTTTGCTGATGATATTGTAATGACTAAACCAAATATCGGTCAGGCGAAACAAATGTTAGTCGACTATAATGATGATAGTGGAATATTGGCTTCAAATGAACCCAAAAAAAAACAATAGATCATGTTAAACGCATATGTTTTCTACATTATGTTTACGCTCAATAGAAAGAATATCCCGAATTCTCTAGGTATGCGGTGTATAGGTAGTAAAATCAATATGATGAACGGTATAGCAGCAAAACTTAGCAGAAGAAAACATATAACTTGAGAAACTTACAAGAGCAATGAGTATATGGTGAGGAAAAAAAAGTAAAGCTCCTAGCCCTCTTTTATGACACCACTATTCTTCCTGCCTTAACTTGGGCTGCGGAAACTTGTAAAATACGCAGACATGAAGGAAGACCAACAAACGTTGTTCAATCCTATATCGAACAAGTGATGCTAAGCTTTTTTTATACCACGCATAGCAGGAAGTAAATTCAAAATTTGACCGCCGATCCGACTAATAGTTTTTTTCAATTGAGGTAGTCGAAAAAATCATAATGTCAAGAAAATTTCACACTTTTTGAATCTCTTCAAACTTCAATGATTTAAAGATTCAATGACTTCAATGATCTCCACATCTCCAATCAAATCGTGTTGAATTGAATGGCTATACGAGGTCTGGTGTAGAAAATTGAGTGCGAAGCAATGATTTAATAGAAGGTACTGTACAGGCGCACAAAATCGGTCCTCGGATCAGAGAGATCAAGCGTTTAGTCCCATTGTTTGGTAGATTAGAAACATTGATATGTCGGAGATATATATAACAAGTTTCACCTTTTATGACCGACCAAGAAGTGGAATGTGTGGCAGATTACATATGGAACGACGGATGTTGAATTTTCCACTTTAACACAATTTGTTGCTATTCTATACATATTCTTTACTTCAAGAAAACAAAGTTTGCTATGTTATACATAAAAGCTCAGGGGCGCAGTGGCGCAGTGGTGGAAGTGCCGAAGCGACACGAAAGCCCGATTCAATTCGTGGCCGACTACCAGGAATACCAAGCTCGCCTTCCCACTAGAGAAATATGGGTAAGATAAAAAGCACTGATGCGGTGATGAGTGATCAACTAATATCACTGTATAGACGAGGCTCGCATTCAACCACTGTCACGACATCACGTTGAACAGGAATGCGTAGGCGCATACCACCACAAGGAATTGACTAACACCAAAGCTTGTCCAATTTTATCGAATGTAAAAGTCCAATTGCATAAGACCGGTGTTCGAACACATAAGGACTAAATTGCTTTAACCATTCACACTACCTCCATGTGATTTTAATATATTATTTCTGAGATACACATCAATTCAGCTTTACGGTGATCGATTATTTCATTCATACTTTGAAATTTTTCGCTCATAAGAATTCAAGTAGTTATAAATAAGAGGAACGACAAGCAAAATGAGATTTGAAATCATTCATAAGCACATTTTGGGCTTTCTTTTGGTTTCATCTAAAATTTTACATTCATAATTCACTTGCCATTCGATGAATATGAGATTTCATCTAGACATTTCGAATAATTAAAGCAAATTCAAAAACAATGTGATAGCGTTCCAAGTAGTTTATTCTCAGAGAGAAATTTGATAAGTTTCCAAAAGGTAAATCTCATAACTTTTTGTTTACAAATACTTTGGTAGAACAAAAATTCAGATGTCTTTGAATTGTACAGAGTCAAAAATCTTCCGTAGCATTTAGATTGATGAGTAAGCATTTTGATAATCAGCGAAGAATAAAGACAGTAAAGAGTTTGTACTTTATAAACGTGAGTAAAATAAGAAAAGTACATTCAAACATGCCATTGCAATCGCGCACCTCAACGGCAGGGTCCTCAGGGTGCCAAAAATAAATCAATAAGCATATGAAAAATCACTAACCTTCGTACACTATTACTATAAATATAATACAAATTAATCTCATATCATTAATCAAAACATTAACACAGTTTATGCAATCCATCTTTGCTCATGATTGTTGGTTATGGCCGGTGCTTTATTTCCTCAGATCAATTGAAACAAATAATAATTTTTGTTGATTTCGAACGACTGCTAACTTACCTCACGAAACACTGTACCTTCTGCAAACCATTTTGGTTTCCGAGCGTTTACAACGGTAATATTGAAAAACGATCGCCATTTATGTCCAAGTAGAAATGTCATTATCTTCTACAAACAGAAAATCAGTTTTTCCCCAAGATCCTACAAGAGTTCTAATCTGATGGGGCTTCAATTGGGTAATAAAGTGCCTAAAATGAAGTCGAAATTAATTACATCAGTATATCCGTAATCACTGTTCGTCAGGAGGAATGTTTGACGTCCAGCTTCACGTAGTTGCCGTAGTAAAAGTGGAGCTCGATCATCCGGCATCACGTACTTCTCCATGTTTTCCAGAATGATCTCCTTCATGTTACTCTGTGAAAAAACTTGTAACTCATGAGCGAATTGCTCCAAGCAGTAGTGATTTGGCCAAATATACTGCTCAAATAGAGCATATTATTTTTTGTTGTAATTTTGAAAACGATTCAATCAGCAAAAAATGTAATACGTTGAACAAAACTGGTGAAGTGACTTTAGGACGGTGATGAAAAAAAGCAAATCAACGACCTTTCGTCATGACACGTTTATTTTTCTCAAAAAATGATCTCATTGATAATTATTTTGTAACAATTATTTTTTGTAATTATTTGTTGAAGTAGATCATAAAAATTGCCAAAAAGTTCGTTATTTTGCTGTGCTCATCATGGCACGGGCACAAGATTTATCCCTAGTCAGTTTATTTTTAATGATCGTTTGAAAGGTGATTACATCTAATAAAATTCTAAAAACAACATAGTTTTGAGAAATCATAGTAAAATTAAGACAGCTATTAAAAATAACAAATGAAGAATAATCAAAACCTAAGCATGTAGAAATACAACCTGCTTCAATATAAATACTTAATATAGTTTGTTACAGTTTTGTGTTGCATAAAAGATAAAATTATGCCTCAGGAAATTCATATAAAGAGCAAGTATCCTCAAAATAAAGAATGTTTACTACAGTAATCATGAACTTGAACAAAAAAAAAAACACCAAGCTCTTTTATGTTGCTTTCAAATTAAGCTTAAGACGGCGACAATTGAAGAAAAGCACTTAAGGAATATTGCTCTTTACCGGGTTTAAGACTTAGATAGACAGAGCTTAAACCAAGTTGTTCACCTTAATTACTCTAGAAGCGCTCCGTATTTGGATACAATAAGCAATAACCTAGTACTCAATCTACCTTCACTGATTAGATGTGCGTTAAATCTATAGACCGAAAACTCCATTTCTCACGATCAGAAGAAGAAAAAACTAGAACTAAGGCTAGTATATACCTGTTAAAAGATTGATTCGTTAGTTATATGATTGTTTTGATTTGTGTAACCCTTATCATTCAAGCGAAAATAACAGGAAAAGGCGATGAGCACCTCCTGGAGGGCGCTAGAAGGCACATTTTTGGTCATGAAATTGAGAGTGCTGCTCAATATCATTCAAATTACGAGCTCCGTCCATCATGACCACAGTGGTTAGGAATGATGAATAGAAACGTGGCGTGTTATAGTCAAAATCGTTTTATATGGTTTTTATAATCATCTCTGTGTTTTCTCGTCAAATCATTTATCTACTTTAAAACAAGAGCACTAGTAAAAACACTTTGAAACGCAATAAGAAAAAACTAGGTCCTCGTTAAAATACTAGCGTTCTGATCAATCATTAAAGTCAAATTTTTCCACTGACAGATGTTTTGCAGGAATGCACGTGTTGCACATGGCAGTACTGCCATCTACATATCTTTTTGCTGATAAGCAATCTGGCAACGATTGAAGACCAAAGCATTAATGAAAATATTAATATATTGATGAACAAGAGAACCTCAACGAACAGTCACAGAAACTCTCTAGATGTGATATTTTTATGCATTAATAAAATACCAATTAGAATTTTATTCAGAATATGAAATGGAAGACACTATAATTTAGCTGTTTAGGTGTGCATAAAAATCATTCAAAAGAATTATATACCAATAGGGAAACGAATATGATTACTAGGTCTTAATAGATGAAACAGTGTCAGTATCGAATGTGCCGTTAAGAATTGATCTCTTTGGAAATATGCTAGAAGCACGTACATATAAATAGAATAAATCAGTTGAAAATAATTAATGCGTCATGCATTTTAATACTAGCATGAATTTAGAGTGTAATATAAACTGTTGACTATGAAATAAACTAATACCTCTAAATGGACCCAGTCAAGAGCACTACGGCAATCATAAAAAATCGACTTGTACGACATAAGCACATCGCCACCACGTAAACCAGTTTTATCCTCAAGCCTTAAAAATCGTTATTCATCAAGATTTAAACACAAACTCAATCCAATAGTGAATCAACTAGTACGTGCTGTCTCATTTTTGCGTTTCTTCAACGCTTTTCATAATTCATTAAAGCTAATGGCTATCATCCGTATAATTTGATGTACCATTATAATCAAAATGTCTCAAAATTAGACAACACTTTTGACGCCATATGTTTCAGGCTTTTACATGTCATATTTATGTATTCTTAAAATTGTTCTTCTTAACACAATCAGTGCAACCCAGCGTCGATAACAAGATTAACCAAAAAAAAACTCTTCAAAAGTGCTTAATGGAAAAAAAGCACAAACTAACACATACAGTTAAAAAGAAATTATCGATAAGTTAATAAGGCACGGTATAATATGCAAATTACTTCTGATCATTAGTGATCATAGAGGTGACAGATGACGACTAAGAGAAAAAGGCTTACTGTAAATGGCATATAAAAACTCGAAGAAACAAACTGTAACAAACGTTAATGTAAATTCAGTTAAAGGAAAAAAATAGCTATTGTATTCAATGAGCATGGGGAAATTTTAAACAGTTAGTCATGTTAGATCATAGAAGCCTATAGCTTATTATATTTGAATTTTAATATTTTTAATCGATTTAATTACACATACATTTTGTAAAAATACTCAAGCAACTTTTATTCAAATGTTTAATTGAGATTGATTTTAGCCTTAATGTTAAAATATGGTTAACGTTGATAATTACAATGATTATTGCATCTGTAATAGATTTCTTTAAGTCCAGATATTAAATAATGTTAGCCCTTATTTGATATCTGGTTTCATTTACAATGCTGCTTTTAACTCATATAGCAGAGGATTTACCAAAAAAAAAAAGTAACATAATGAATTTTCACTCAGTCGATTTTAAGGCAAAAATTTCTTAATATAATAATCTCGAGTTGAATGGTTTATCAGTTCTGATGCATAGCGTTGACTCAAATAAAGTAAAACGCATTCGCGTTTATGGTTAACTGTCTATGATTTTACTGAAAAGCTCACGGAGTATATTCTGGATGGTTGTCGAAAAAATCAATAAGATAGGCAAGAAGATGTGTCTCTGGTAAATTGAACAGTGTATTGAGCACAAACACACGAGACTCAGATAGTTGAAGATATCGATTTGGATAGATTTCCTCTATTTCGGCCCTAAAATGGAATTATATTAGATGTGATGCGCAATTTTATTTCACATTAACGAAACAAACAGCTTACGCCTTCAGAAATTTGAAACCGTGCATTCCAACCAGTATGTTGCCAAATCCATCCACTTTTAAAAGATTCCCATAGGAATAATCAAACCACAAACCTGATTGAAAATTATTGAGTTTTACTACATAGGAGACAAAAAATTCTCTATACCTCGAACTGGAAATATGGGATCGTATTTGAATTTTCGAATCTCTTCAGGATATCCAATGTCGATAAGTCGTTGCACTGCCAAATCAAACGATAAAATTTCGAGATCTGGAGACTTGTATTCTAAAATATGATATATGATCAATACATTAATTGATAAATTTGACACTTTCATAAAATTAAAAAGGTCAGTAGTAAAATTTGATCTACTATTTACAAGAAATTTCAAGAAAGACATTTGAGAGATTAGGTGGAGCGTTTACAACAAGTATTATACAGAGATTTGCATAAATTTTTATATCACCCATATGCTTCTTCGTAGACGGAAATGATGTAAACAAATGAGCTTAATAACTCCTGCTTACATTTATATACTCATATTTATGTATACGCACTTGAATGTGTAAAACGTATGCAGAATGTACTACACAAGTCAATTATTTACAAATATTCAATCAAAATCATAAAGAGGTGCTTATAATTCGGTTCATTGCTGTTCCATCGCAAATGATTCGTAAGCTTAAGCATACATATAGAGTTGAAAATATAACAATCTTATTGAGTTGAACTCGATACCTCCTATGGCTTTAACACAACGTTGCGCCTAGTGCTAAAAGATATGGAAAAAAAACTAGACCGCGTGCACTTATGGAAAGTATTTAGTTCGCCAACAAGCCCTTCCATTCGAATAACAAATGAAATATCGTTAGAAGTAGTGAACATACGAACGAGTGTGTAGTCCATATCGAAACCAAAATAATTGATCTTCTCCATACGAAGCGAACGATTAACAAAAACTCTGAAAGATACTATTTGATGGCTAGATGATAAATTCAAAATAAATTGCACTTCACAAGCTTAGAATCACAATAACTGTTAGATACGGCTATTTCTTTTAAATCTTCGATTTTTCGGGAAAATCTGCAACATAACTCAACCATGCTCAATTCCAGCTGAATATCATCCTCATTTTTTTTCATGAGAATATAACATCTTGCGAAATAGCTAACAAGACATGAAAGTGGTAACCTTTGTTCAGGAGTCCGTTTATGAATAGTGAAATCAGAAGCCATCATATGATGCTAATTGTAGAAAAAACGCACAATTTGTTTTAAAGCAATAGTAGAAGAGGCAACAATGAACTGCAACCGCAAGTGGCAACCACCGACCGCCCACCAATGACAGAACAAAAAAAATACAAGATATATCACACCATCGCTTCTCATTCTATCAAAACACATTACTTTTATTACTCTATTAATTGCTTCGAGATGTCATCCGGTACGTAAAACTCATCTGGTGCATTTTCCCACGTGGAGAGCTATTCACTAATCAATATACTATCATCGTATACTAAACATCGTGAAAAGTGTTTTTTCCATGATAAATAAAGCATGTTTATTTATTGCACTTAATTCGCGCTGGCATGTAACACTTGACGATCGTCGTCATCTTTGTTCAACATAATATTTCACTCATTAAGGAATCTTCACAAACATGAAGTTGTTACATCATCAGATTGTGGAGTAATAGAAAGCAGTTTTTAATCTTAATCGTATAACAAATGATACACATACATAAACTATTATTTCTAAACAACTTCTTTTTTGTTTCTTTTTAATTACGTGATAAAGAGGGGAGGCGCAGTGATGAAGGTGCCGCAGCGACACGCAACCCCAATTCGGTTCGCGGCCGCACTTCAGGCCTACCAAAAGTCCGCCAACCCTCCGCGAGCTGTGAATTGATACCGGAGAAATCTCGGTAAGATAAGATAACTAGCAGCGACTCGGTGAAGAGTGGTCAATTGCGTGGTCACTGCGTAGACTCGCATTCAACCACCTCAACGATATCACGTTGAATATGAATGCGTAGGCGCATCCCGCCACAAGGGAATGATCAACGCCAAAGCTTATCTTATCTTATCTTTTGTTTAAGTGATAAACTTTTATTGCTACTTCATTAAAAATCAATGTAGAAAACCCGAAAATTTCTAATAGGCTAATAAATTTTCCTGTGTTCGCAAAAAAAAAGCTTTTTTTAAGTAAGGGAATTACGAGTAAAACTATGATGATTATCGTTAGTTTGACTGAAATAAAATTCAACATTGAACAGAAATTTAACACGATAATTAAAGACCGTGCAAAAAAAGATATTGGTAATTACCATTGTGAAGCAATAAGAGCCTTCATAAGCTCTGTTGTTTATTTAATCTCTTTTATATTAAATTATAATATTTTTCAAAATATTTTAAATATCTAACATTACTAAGTCACTTAGAAAATTTTCTAAAGATCACTTTTTTTGCTTTGCATAAACCCTTTTGTTATTCACGAAACTTAAAGCCTACGCGGAATTCGATCCCTAATAGTGTAGATTTCTGGTGTAGCAATGATTGCATGATTCGATGGCAATCACTGTCTTTCGATAAAATCGCAATACCAGTGCTCTTCTAATAAATTTTTTTCGCCCAAAACTAAAAAAAAAAGACTAACGGAAATGAATGGGTGAAGTAATAACCACCATTATTCATAATAGATTGAGTTATTTTAATAATTATAAAAAAAATTGTTGTCATAAACTAGTTCTTATTTGGTCGTTAACAGAATGAATTAAAATACTACAAATCACTTAACGTGTTTTCACAATTCAGTTCGAACCGTTATTGTTCAATTAAAAGTAGAAAGTAAGTGCCTCAAGTAACAAATAAAACGAAAACAGTAATCGTTTTCGTTAAGATGACATGATTGCACGAAAATTCTAGATCTTGAAAATTACCAATGTCATAATTGACTCGAAATTTTATCCTCAAATGAAGATTTATACACAAACAGTTATTTAATTTGAGGTCACTTTTGAATATTGATAAAGTCTACGAAATGATTCCATTACTATCGAAAAACATCGAGTTAGATAAAACACGATATGATGAGTTATGAGGGAAATGTACGTAAATTCATGGTACTATCGATAAGCTGTTTATTTTTAGAAGCACTTGAAACAGAAACAAAGCAACGTCAGCACTCAAAATTACAAAATTCTGTGGATATGATAAATTATAATACTAGAAGAAAAGCATATATGTAAATTACTTTAGTTTTTACTAGTATTTTAAAAATCGATAAAATTTTCGAATTTGCTTTTAACAAGCGATGATACAAATGGACTATTGAAATATTTTGAGTTCTACAATTATAGCAACATATCACAAACGACATTCATAAATCGAAAAAAAAAAACGCATTTATGTAAAAAATTGTCAACAATTTATTGTACATGTTGAAGATTATAAAAATTCAAACATTTTTCATAATAACCTCAGTAAAAAAAACACGATTTCGAATAAGGACTTCACTACAATGATTTGAGGTAGATTACCTTCTACTAGAATTTTTTCATTTCACGAAATGAAAGTTTGGAAGAGTGAAATTGAGGTATTCACAATTCAAAACAAAAGTAGTGAAAGAAAACTAAACCACTAAACCTTTGAAGGAAATTATTTGCATGACTTTTATTGAGTTTTTCAGGTTTACCGGAAATAACTTGACGTTATTTCTAGCATTAATATTTAATAAAAACTGCGATTAGTTCAAAAAAAAAGCCATTTGCTTTTACGGCAATATTTGAGGCACTTTTAACCCTATTACATGAGTAAATCAGGAGGTCGGCTTTAAGGCTACATAGATGGAGAAATAGGAATCATCGGAATTTTTCATTAGATACATGACGAATAAAAGTCTCGATTGAAATAATTTTTAATATCTCATAAGATATCACTCCATATCCTAATTCATTCATTTGACCTAAGGCAATATGTTGCCATTTCGGTCAAACAATGAATAAGTAAAACTGAATCATTTGACAAGTGAATGAGGCCGAAAATCATTGGCGCTTATTGGACAAGTTTATCATCTAAATGAGACTTGAGGAATTTAAGAATCAGGTTTTGAACACGTTCAAGTACGAGCGATTTCAACCTCTAATAAAAGCGATTGTTCTAGTAGTATCATCCACATGAACTTAACAGCTACAGAAGTTTCCAGGATCGGCTATCCTTTAACCTCGGCATTTGTAAATTAAATATCTAGATTGTGACTTTGTTTAGCAATACTCGAAGTTGGTACACAGTGTTTTATTGAAAAGACAATACAACACAGAGACAGGCTAACGTTTCGGCAGAATCGCCTTCATCAGAGCCTAAAAAGTCTATGTCAATTGTGTGGTCTATTCAATCAAACACTATCGCTGATCTTGCAAAAGAAAAAATCTAACCTAAAGTTTTAACACCTACCCAAACCCACATCATCCCAAATACTCACCTTTAAAATATGGCTTTCCTCTGCTGTTTGTAGAGGCAACCGTTTATATAGAATGCATAGAGACTAATGTTTAGTATTTAGTCCGACCATCAGCCTTATATATGGGCTAGATCATGCATATACAACGCACTCGTCCTTTCTGTCTGATTTTGGAGCTCTCGTATTTATCCAGAGCGCTTCTAAAAACTTTCGCGCGGGTGTTCTTTTTTGCGTAAGGATTTTGACTTTGAATTCAAAATCGACCCCGTTATGCTTTTCTACCCTATGTGCACCTAGTGGGGTGTTTATCCTAAGTTTTGTTTTTCCATCTAGATGCTTTTTTATCTGATACATAAAGGACGACCCGTTTCACCAGTATATTCCTCACCGCAAGTTTTGCATGAGATCAGGTATATTATACCTGACTTCATGCAATCACCGCTTTTCCCATTTGGGCTATGATGCACGCTTTCGTCATGCATAAGCGGTCGTAGAGACGGTTGCGAATAAGTCGGTGTTTAAGAGAATTTGTTGGGATTTCTATTATCGTTACCAAATTTTCTAATTTTGCCCTCTTTAAGCATCGCTTGACAGCTATGCTTACTTCATCAGATATAAAGGGTAAAATTAACGGGATTTTGTCTCCACTAGAATTTTGGCGTAAGGGCTCGTCCTTCCTACAGCTCCTTTTGTTAGTGGTAATTACATTATAGCCATCGGAGTTGGCTATTTCTTGCGCCAAGTTTCGCGATTCTGTTCGTTCTGCTTCTCCTGTACATATGTTGTAAGCTGTACGAAAACTGTTTTTTATGAGTGCTTCTTCGCATGTAAAGGATGGGCAAACAAACAGTGGGCTAAGATGTTTTTATTGCTTGGCTTTCGGTACCACTTGGTACCACACCTTTGTCCAAAAGGCTCACTTGAACATTAGAAGATGGAAGCCACCCATTTTTCAGTTTTTCCTTGGTGAGTTTTATGTGCTCTGACTGTCCGTTTAAGATTTCGAAACATTTGTCCATCTCTCCTTGTGTGGAGCAGAACAAAACAATTATCTATGTATCTACAGTAGAGCAATGGGGGGCGAAAACCGAAAATTGGGGCTTTAATTTTAGGCATATAAGCGATGGTTAAGCATGGTGGTAGTCGTTGTCCTATCGCTAATCCCCTTATTTGTGAATAGTATTTCCCGGACCATCTAAATATTGAACAATTAAGCATTTTTTAATGAGCGTCACGAGTTGCCCAATTGACAAGCCATACATGTTTATTTCTCTTTCATATTTTGAAAGAAGTTCGTATACGGCTTGCATTGCGCAGTCATTCGACACGTTAGTATATAATAAATTGACGTCGAATGACTCTATCACATGTGTGTTACTGGGACGCACTTTGTGTAGATTAAATTAGATTAAGTTTTTGGAAGCACTCTGGATAAATACCAGAGCTCCAAAATTGAAC
>KN716699.1:41541-52202 GCA_000816705.1 Dictyocaulus viviparus | reverse complement strand
GAGAGACGAAAGGGGAGAGCGCGAGGGCACAGAGGGGTGGGCGCCGGGGTGGTGAGATGGTAGGCGGGGGCAGCCCGGATATCTGTAAGTGCGGGTACGAGTCCCGCCTGAAGTTCCGAGTTTTGCGGCCATCTCAGCACAAATGTTGTTGATGATTAACATAATTGCACAGGAGTCAATAAAACCTCCATATATTCCTATCACGCACAAAATATAAGATCTACGGAAAGATCTGTCCGTTTTTCTAAATAATACAACATACAAATTTTTCCATCGTGCCATTAACATTAGTGGCTTTTTGCTACCATGTGAGCAATTTATATATCCCATTTTTAAAAAATATTTCATTTTTAATGTAAAAAATCATATCCCTTCTTGTTTGATATTTTCTGCATTTTTAAATTTTTGATAAAAGACTTTGCAAGGGTAAGAACAAGTGAAAGTCGGAGAGCGTTAAGTCAGGGAAACATGACGCATGCTACAAAATTTTCGAGGTTAGATCTAGGATTTTTTGGAGAGTCTCTGATGGAGCATGTGGCCTGGTATTATTATGATGCAATGTAATGTCTGTCATGTTGAGGTTCATTGAACTCTTTTTCTGAATTACTGTCTTTAAATTATCTAGATCTTGACATTACTCTGAACCGAGTTTAGTGTTATGTTTTAAACGCTCACAACCTATTGGTACCAAATGTTCCACCAATACACACAAAAGTCGCTTATTCAGAGTCGAATTAATTTTAGAGCTGAAACGGCTAGGTTTTCCGTGTCCACAGTATGCCGTCTTCTTACAATGTTTTCGTTGATTCCACTTTTCCTTCCAAGTTTCTACCGGCTCAAGAAAAACTCGATTTTCTAACAAACAAAGCTCTGCATAGATAGGTCTCAATCAATCCAAGTCTTCCAAATTTATTCGTATGGCACTCATCTTGAATATTCCCACACTAACTCTACCTTCCGAATATGTTGCAAAATGATTTGCTGGCTCAATGAACGCTTTCTGCGATCTCCGATTCTGACAGAAAGAAATTTTTCTTCAACACGATCTTAGCAACATCTCCGTCGATCAAGGATGATCGCTCGGTACGTAGCTAATTCAAAACGTTGAAATCACTAATTCTAAATCCTTCGAATCATCTTCAGCAGGCCCTAGCAGAAAGTGTACATTCATCAAACACTTTACATAAATTTTAACATGGATTTGTGACTTTTTTTTTATGTTGAAGTCATAAAAGCACTAAATATAGTGGTGAAAATGAATTTCGTCAGTTGCCATGGGTACACTATTGCTTTACACTCAAAACTAACATGAATCAACTTCGTTTCAGATAATTTCCTACGTCAGTATGTGTACATAAGGAGATAAAAAGTAAACTAAACATGCTTCAAATAAACATGTGCTTAGATAAGATAAGATAAGCTTCGGTGTTGACCAATCGCTGCTGCTGGATGTGCCTGCGAAGTAGTGTTCGACGTGATGCAAGCTTAATCTATATAGTGACTTACGTTGACCACTCTTCACCAAGTTAGTACTGTTTATCATACCCAAATTTCTCTACTAACAATTTACAGACTCCAGAAAGATGTCGGACTTGGTAGGAATAGAAGACGGCCGCAAACCTGATTTGGCCTGCGTGTCACTGTAACCTAAAAGTGTGCTCACGTGTTGAAAATTGTTGTCATAGAAACGGACAGAACTCTTCGGTAGATCTGATAATTCAGTTCATTGTCGCTTCTCCATTCATACTAGTGACTCGCTGAGCATCAAAATTCTCTTCTATAATGCTTTATTAATTGTTATCACAATCACTTTTGTCTTAATGAAATCGGTATCATCGGTTTCAGTGGCAGTTCGCTCGATGCCTCAAATTTAATGACGCAATCATATTAACTTATTTTTACATATTTAAGTGGTCCTCACAAAACTATAATTTATCGGGTTGAGAGACAAAATAATATGCTTGGTTGCTCGCTTTGAGTTTACAACGTGGGCCTTCTAGAGCAGCTACAAAGGTGTACCTCCAGCTTGTGAAATTAAACATTTGCTTAAATAATAAACCACAAATAAGGCCAATAATAAAGTCATTATGCAATTTAATACAGTGGGAATATCAAGGACAGTAACATAAGACTGTGATTACATAACAAGGTGCAATAATTAAATGAAAAAGATGTAATGAGGTGAGACATTATGAAGTAAGAGTAGGAAATTGATCTTTACTGTAACCCCTATAAGGAAGCAGAAACTTTAAGATATTAAAAGAATCTACTTTTTAATCTCTATCTCATCCCTTCTTTAGAAGCCAACGCCAGAAATCCAAAGAATTCAAAAACGCCAATGTACTTTTGTATATTAGAAATTTTATATTCTTGATTGATTTATTGATTGACCAATATAATAAGATTACAGCCTATAGAGAATGAGGGTGATACTGTATGAAGTGCACAAGAATACACTGTTATTACAGTAAAAAGGTATAAAGAATAAAATCGATATTTTTTGACAATCTTTTTACTGCGTAAAAGACCGGATTTCCGTAAAGTGCTTGCTCTAGTCCAATCTGAGTACTCGAGTTTTGTTATTAAATAAGTTCTATGAGATAGGCACAGTTGGCGAAAATTGACAATGTTGAGAACATCTCTGTTTTAAGCAGCAACATAGCTCTGCTAGTTTTTCCAATGATTGGAGACTTTAAATTCCAACAAATTGCGTTGAAAAATCGGAGACAGTGTATTGATGAAAGCTAATAATGACTTCCTTAGATGCTTTTGCCTCATTCTGTCTAATTCGAATGAGGATACATAAAAATAGTAATGATATTAAAATAAAATTCGATCAAATAAGGCTTTAATGCATACTGAAAGATTATGAAGACTACATAACAAGTAAATTCAGATACTGACATATAGAATCTTTTGTTGAGCAGATGATGACCTGAAAATCAGATAATCGAAACCAATACTAAAAAATAGCGCAACAGTACTACTGAGAGATATCATATGTGAAATTTGTGAAAATACAATAGATCTCCACTTGACTCGTATCACTCGACAATCTTCTCTTCTTTCTCAGAATAGATTCATGAGGAAGGCATACCAGCTTCCTATTTGAAAACTGATATTTGTTTTAATTGAGTTAAAGCAAAGTTGTTGCTACAGTAATTTTCCTTGAAATCCTTTTTGGAATATGCAGCACAGTAATTGAATATGGTGCTACATTTATATTTGGTTTATTCGCTTTTAGCTGTATTCCCTGCTCAGAAATATTCAAGCTGCTCATGAACTACATGATCGTTATATCTGTAGAAGAATTATTTGAGGAAGTGAAAGAGCACGTCTTAACTTGACAAACGGTTGGACACTGAAAATCATATAAAAACAAAATACACATAAATCTCCTAGACGATATTAAATAATGCTGAGAAAAGAAGTTTTAGAAAATATATACAGTCAGAAAAAACTGCACTATCCAAAAAATTTCTCTTAGTGAAAGTCAGAGAGAAGAAGAAAATAAACATACAGAAATATCAAAAAAGAAAACCCCAAACAGGTTGAACACTTTGGCCGACAACTAAAATTTACCGTTCATTCAATGAAACTATACAATTTTTCCTAACAAGAAAAATTCAAGAAATTATGCTGCAACATTCATTATCTCTATGTGAAATCAGATGGCAATTGCAGAAGCATTTCGTTTTTCACAATTTCATATGATATTTTCCTCATTTTTGTGGAAAACGAAAACAATTTACAATGTGCCCAAATAATGACTGCAGAAAAAAATTCGTTTTTGAGTAAAAAATTTCTGAGTGCTAAATCGATTCACATCCAATCTAATTTATTCTGATTCAATCTAGCAATCCAATATTTGAAGAAGAATGACTTTATTATTTGATCATATGAAATATCACGAAATGATGGGATGAGGCAGAACGTGAATTTCTAGAAGTACGAGGACTAAAGTGTTTTTTTTTTTTTTTTTGAAGTAATCGCATTATGCTGAAAGATGTAGGTTTAATGTATGCGCTGGCGTGTATTTAGAGCTTAAAAACTAACGCTGAAAAATTTGCCTGGATAATATAAAGTCTTTAAATATCCTACCTCATAAAATGAATATATCTCTACCATACATCAATATTGAATGACAGCCTCAATAGCAGTCCTGATGAGAGAGTTCCAAATCATCCAAGTTAGATAAAAGTCAAATCAAAGAAAGTGAAATGATACTAAAAACTAATGTGTCTTTAAATGTTCGTCAACGTTTCACGAAAAACTAAAAACATTTATCATCATTTCAAATATTCATATTTTATCAAATAGCGACTGCACAAAGTCATAAATTTATAGACATTTTTACTCCATTTTAAATTACCACAATAGTTAATTTTTATGATTGAGACAAAGTGATCAATTATAAATAATTATCTGAACTATAGTTGAATAGTATGAAGGATTTATGATGCATCATAGGAAATATTTGTAGTTTGATATATGTTTGAAGTGATTGTTACTGAGGAAGCCGCATCAAACATGACCTCGATTGCGCAGCAATAATAAAAATAGAATTTAATTTGATATTAGTTTTAACATCTCGAAAACGATCAGACTCAAAACGATAAAAGCCAGTTAGAGAAAGAATGGTGATTTGCACGTAAAGAAAATTAGTAGTGGAATGATGAAAAAACTGATACATCAGAAAATACGTGACTCGAAATTGATGAACTCATATGTGATAGCAGTACAATTACTCAGCTACCAAAAGTTCGCTATGTTGCAGAACAATAAATCGATGATTGCTTTTGTTGCGCTCGGCTATAAGCGAACAAGCAGGCGCATCGATTTTTCCTAAGGTTCATGCTGCTAATGCGAAATGTTCATAAAGTAGAGGAACAAAAAAAAATTACTGTTAGCTCACTTTTTTTTAAATGCCCAAGGTAAGCTCCGTATAAATAGAAGTCTATGAAAGCTATTTTCCAACATGGTGCGTTTATATTGAGCAGCTTACCATCCTACAATCAGCACCATTTCATTATCCGTATAAGTCAAAACCAATATTGTAAACAACTAGATATATGATACTCTAAACAACAGATTTCCACAATAACATAACTGAAAAATCAATATGTCGGTATGGAAGACTTTAAATAATAATCACATCAAAAATTCAAATATCAGTCACTTTGTTTTTATGCGATGAAAAAATCTATGCGTACTCTGTTTTTTAAGCAACAAATTGGATTTCTTAAGCTGTAAAAGTTCCTACAACCCATTGAATAATATATAGAAATGAATTAATGAATATTGTTAGTATTCAAGTGCGTTCTCTGATTAGATTTCACTGTATACTAATTAGGTGAATTTTTTTGTTTATGAGTTTAAACTTTTTCTTTTTCTTTCTCATTTATTCTTCTTCTTCTTCCTTTTCATGTTAGAATAACAGACGCTTGACAGAGCATTAACATTTTGAAACGAGTCCGTAAAGGCATCTTGACAGTTCTGTGACCTTCCATCGATTTATTTCGTCTTAATAATTGGTCTAAATTTTGACAATGATCTGAGATATTGCTATTTATAAATAACGCTTTTCAAAAGTGATATTCCTCCTTTAGCCCATTATTGAATATTAAAGAAAAGAACTAAAACTTCTCAACAACTTTTATTTTTTACCTTATAGTTTTTAGTTTTAAAGCGAAATAGAGTACGCACACCTTCATGTTACAGGCTTTTTAAAAAATGCTAGAAATTTGTATTCATTAATAATTCGTTTAGTAATTTTAAAATTTATTGGCTAGTCATTTTCAGAACTGTCATAAACATAATGACTTTGTTAATCAAATGACTGTGAGGCATCATAATATCTTCAGCTTCTTTACCATATTTTGTTCTTCTTTTTTGTCTTACTGGACGGATTTGACTCTAACCAGAGGCTTCTGTAATAAAGTAATGTTATTCCGGTAGTAACGTAATGTTTGCGAAACAATAACTATGAACTAAACTATCAATCAAATGTCCTTGTACAAAATATATCATTCAGCTACATTAATAGCTACGTATTCTCTGGTTATCAGTTGTACTAATATGTAAACAAGGAGCATCACAAATAATCAATAAAGGTTTTTAAATATAACTTTTGTAACTCACTTACATGGGTCAGCAATAAAATCTAGGTAATGCAGACGATACACAAGTTGAGACTTAAACATATTTGTATCCAACATTCAGCTTTGACATTCATGATGCTGATTGTGATAGCCATAACTTTTTCTTACTTTGTCGTCGATTTTCGCGCTATAATCGTATATCGCTGCTCCATAATATCGTTTTATGCGGGCGGCTAGTCATGTGTTCATGAAGTATTGAAGTGTAATCTCGATTTTCGTGTTAAACGTTCATCAGCATCCGTAGTGAGCGTTGCATTCGAACTGTACCAAAATATGGTTAGCATGTCGTGTTATCTCTAATGCTCTTAGTACTTTCATGACATTTGAGACTGTTATCAATTACTAAGTAGGCGATGCAATTCTGCCTCGTTGTACATCAACAAGATGCGCACGAACGCTTATTCAAGCGTCTGGGAGGATTACCGTGGTAAGCCTTGAACGTACCGATGTGGTTAGGTTGAATTTTTATTTTTTGACGGATAATGTGCAGTATAAGGGTAAAAACGTGTACTTCAGGTCGTATCTAGTGATTTAGTTCTACTGCTTATTCCGTTAAAATATTGTTTCGACAAAACCATTATGTTTCATTTTAATAAAGCTTAGTTTGTTGCAGGATAGATTTTTTCAAAATAATGATTCCTGCACTGGCTCTCCATTTAGTAGTTCGAAGTTCTTATTAAAGAAAAATCTACTTCATGATTTCTGTACATATATAATATGTACTCTACATTCGTAAAAGCGTGTAGGACATAATTTCCGCTTGTCGTTTATGAGTCTGTGAGAACGTATATTTTGATATGTAGGGAAAGTCAATTTTAGTTAGTTGGATGTGTTCTTGCGCTCTGAACTTATAGTAGTCCGAACGATTGTTAATTTTTCATCAAAGGCAGACTATTTCTTGTAGAGATGGAATGTGCTCCACAGAGAATTGTTTGTAGCAAGACGGTAATGATAGATGTCATCAATTTTCTTTTGGACGAGCTACTGTTTGGAGATTTCGAATTTCATCGCTGCTAATTCTCACTACTGTTGATTGATTTAGCTTTGATGGTGCCGTTATAACAGCTTTTTATATCCATCTACTTTACATTTTTCTCAATAATTTTTGCACAGTATAAAAATAAAAATAATACCGCTATCATTCTGATGTGTTATATCAAATATTGGGAAGACAGTAGTGATGTATTACTCATTTGAATCTTCTGAGTTACTATATGGGTCACTTTCCAGTGCTGTTTCTATTGGAGTAATGGATGTAATACTATAAATATTTCCTTGGATATTTCGCTATTTGCTATTCATACTTATGTTTTGGGAAACATTGTTTGGTTGATATTCCAATCAGGAAAAGCTCAACATTACTTCTTTGAGAATTTGATTTAGCCAGTAATAACAACTATACTAAAGGTCTGAAGAAAAATTATGTATTTATTTTATTCTATGGATCCAGATGTATTTTTGCTTAAGATGTTAGTTGCATTAGAAATACCTGGTGATAGTTGCAGGCTGTGGGAGTCGTATGAGACCATTATCACAATCATGGTACTATTGGGCTATGGTTGCACTTCTCCTCGCTCAAGTAAGCTCTTGGTTTTTGGATAGAAATGTTCCTTAAGTGCGTTTCATTAGGTGCTGTTACTATTTTGATGAATAGTAATTGCAAAGCTTTTCTACGGCGCCTAGCAATACACTGAATGTAATAACTTTCAAGGTGTTCTTGTCGATTAACTATCATATTCTTATTTGCAATTTACCAATTGCAAATACTCTACTTTTATTGGTTATCATGGCGCATCATGGATATACGCTTGGAGATCAAGCTCGTCCACTTTTTCACAGGCGATTTTTTTTTTGATTTGATACAGTAGATGCTAGTTGAATGATGCATACATACTTCGGGAGAAATTTCACTTTCTGAGTAGAATATTCAGTGGCGTAGGAAATATAGTATTAGAAAAGAAACATATTTTTAGAGTTTGTGGATGTGTGGCATTCATTGCTGTGCTATTTGTGAACACTACTCATGCTCTTGAACTACTTACGAATTATGCTGATGATGGCCACTCACATTCGAATGATCATGAAGAACATATTTCTAATCATGGCTACGGATTTGTTCCAAGTCTGAGTGAATTTCATGACATAAGTTGATGTCGTATTCAAAATTTTGACAGTATTTCGATTCGAGTGAATTATGTTTTAGGTGTATGGTACTAATAGTTTTTAGTTCTACTTTCGATGGAATGGTGGTTAACACAATTCTAAGTACAGAAAGCGTAGCATTTTCTAGTGATTGTTAGGTTTCAGAGCAATATGTCATCGTCAGTGTATTTGATGTGGCTTTAAAATGTCTTGTATTGGCACTGGGTCATATTCCTTCAATGGGACTTCATCCAATACCTCGTTTAATCTTGCATTCACTCAGCCCACTCGTTGTAATTGGTCAGTGTTGCTATTTCTTGCTACTGTAGTACCAAATTAAGAATTACATGAATAAAAATGAAGAATTACTACCTATTTGTAGGTAGTAATTCTTTATTTTATGTATTTTTTTAATATTTACTTTAATATTCTTATGATGTATTGCTACCTAATTATGGTGTGAAGGTCATGTCCATTACAGGAGCGTATGTTTCCGGGCTGACGATACCTCAATGGGTTGGTGAGTCTTGGATGTGGAGACACGCAGATCCAATCCTCGCTGTTGTGTTAACTTTGTTATTTCTCCTTCTGATAATTCCATCATGTAAGAGGTTGCCTTTGCCTTCTCTGTGTTCCTATTCTATATGAAGTACTGTCTGATGGTAACAGATGTACTGAACTATAAAGAACCACTTTTCCTCTTCATTCAAATAAAAATGTAACAAACTTGACAATCTTTATTTTAGTCAAGGAAATGATGCCGTACATATTTGCACATACACCGGCTAAATTTCATGTAGAGTCGTTTCAAAATGAAATTTCTGAAACCGTGAGTAGTCAGTGGTTTAATAGTGTCATACTGTTTGTTTTATTCAATATATCAATGTATTTTTCTCGCTTTTACTGTTCTTTTATAGTTTCCTGATGTTACGTGCACACATATACATGCATATAGGCTTTGGCCTGGCAACGTCTTTGAAGCCCTCATTCATCTGAATTTTCTGGTATACAAATATTTACTCTTAGCATTTTGTCATGCATTTTTGGAAATTGGAGTGATAAATAGTTATAAGCGATGACGTAGGGGACGTTTTACGATATTACATTCTGATGGGTAAGAGCAAGCAGATAGTAGTGCTCTTATTGATGAGTTGCTCTTTTTTTTTTCCAGGTAGACAAGTCAAAACAAGCTTGGTCTAGCGATGCTGCTATTCGTTACACCGAAGTTCGTCAAAATGTAACTAGCGTATTAACTAGAGCAGGTGCTCAAAAGGTAGTTCAGTTTACCTATATGCATTCATTTCATTGTACTTTGCTAGATACAGATTAGGCGATTGGTTTATAACTTCCTAATTTCCAGGTTGTTGTTGAACCATGCTTTCTAGACGCTACTGAAATAGGGCGCCCATGGGTCGGATGTGTTGGTGTCACTTGTTTCCGACAGGATCGAGGATGCTGTAAAGTTGATGAGAAGTTAGAAGTTCAGGTTGCCCGCTGATATTTGCCTCAGGCTTAGTTTCTTAAACATATGTGGTAAGCTTACATACCACTCAACAAAAGTACTAAGCTACCTCATTCTATTCCAGTCATATTTTTCTAGACTCCGCCTGGCAGGGAGGAAGAGGTTTATACATTGCAGCCTATTTATACATACTGTGTTTTATTAAATGTGAACAGCTCTCCACCTAGCAAAACGAAATCCTCTCAGCTATTTGTTTTATGTTTACACGCTTGAATGAAAAATAGACACACGCATGGAATGCACTAAGTAGTCTTCAATATTTATTTGATCTGACTTGCTTATCATAAGATCATATGTATAACAAATCAATGGACACCGGATGGATCAAAGAACGTTTGGACCGCCTACGTAGTGCAAGAGAAATTCTAGAGACACAAACTCAAGATAATACGTCTTTTTCAGACAAGAAAACACTAGAAGGCACTGAGCCCATAATTAGTGAAGGACAAAAAGTACAAAGCGGGATACAAAAAGAAGATATCCCTATCCCAGAAGCAAATAAGCCAATAGCCGAAGAAGAGATAAATAGGATCAGAAAGACCTTTTACAAACTAACAGCAGTCATCATAACGAAGACTCCAAGTGATAAGACTGCCCTAGAGGAGCAGCTATCGAGAAGTACTACGCTCATGGCTGTCAGTACACATCAACCTGATCACAAATTATCGAAAGAACATCACACTAACGATGGAATGCCGTCAGTCACAAAAAATACCCCCAACAAAAAAAAAGAAGCAAAAAAAAGAAGGGGAGGCACAATAAAAAGACGCGCCGGCAGGACTTCGTGGCAGGAGGTGCTGCGCAAGCGTCCAACGAGACCCATGAAGGATTTTATA
>KN716699.1:21171-41441 GCA_000816705.1 Dictyocaulus viviparus | reverse complement strand
GCTACTGAAATAGGGCGCCCATGGGTCGGATGTGTTGGTGTCACTTGTTTCCGACAGGATCGAGGATGCTGTAAAGTTGATGAGAAGTTAGAAGTTCAGGTTGCCCGCTGATATTTTCCTCAAGCTTAGTTTCTTAAACATATGTGGTAAGCTTACATACCACTCAACAAAAGTACTAAGCTACCTCATTCTATTCCAGTCATATTTTTCTAGACTCCGCCTGGCAGGGAGGAAGAGGCTTATACATTGCAGCCTATTTATACATACTGTGTTTTATTAAATGTGAACAGCTCTCCACCTAGCAAAACGAAATCCTCTCAGCTATTTGTTTTATGTTTACACGCTTGAATGAAAAATAGACACACGCATGGAATGCACTAAGTAGTCTTCAATATTTATTTGATCTGACTTGCTTATCATAAGATCATATGTATAATAAACAATGGATATTTGTGATGACCATAAGAATTGACACATCTCGCAACAAACGGAGCAATCGAAAATAGAACGGTATATGCACGAGGTAAAACCTCACTGTAATATTTTTCTAACAAATATGTCTTGGCTAAATACAGCTCTTAGTCACCGGTTTACCTACAATCACAAGTTTCATTTCGAAGGTGTTGAACTTAGAAGTGTCGCGAATCGATTGGGCATCACATTTTGTTAGAATATAGTATTACCACATTCTATATGGTCTAAATAATACAAGGGACAACATAGACTGTAAGAGGCCGTGGAAGAAATCGCGTAATAAGTAACAGATATACAAAAATAGAAAAAAACAAAGGCGATGAAACATACTGAGTGTTACAACCAGCACGATAGCACTGTGAAAACATATCAAAGTGGAAGACCACAGGCATATACTTGTAGACAAGGTTTCGAACGTGAAGATAACCGCCATCTTTGGAGACATAGAGAAAACACTTTTCAATGTCTCATTTGTTTAAAGAACAATAATGGACAGCAAGCAGGTTTCAGCTCATGAATCTTATTCGTACGATGCTGTTGGATCCAAAACCCTCAGCCTTGATATAAGTTCTTCGCAAAGCAGCTCGCTATTCGGAGATACCCCAGCAACGATCGCAAATTCAACGTGCGATTTATGCTCTGGAGGTAACGTAGCGCAGCCAATCTCAACACCAGTTGAAAGTGATAGCCGGTTCATTTCTAAAATGATAAAATTTAGTCAGAATTTCACTGTATGAACAAGTAACTGTGCTTTGTAAACGACCTTGATCCATATATACAACTTCACTAGTTTCTTCAAATTGTATGTGCATTTCATTCAAGCAATTCTTCAATTCATGAACCACATCAGCTAGTGGAAGAGTGGAAACGAAACTCTGCAGAAAGAAAACACATGGTCAGGACTGTATACACTTTTTCTTCCTAAACCCTTCAAAGTTTATTGACATTAGGATCTCATACGTAGCAAAACAATTCTCAAAAAAATGTAACATACCCTGCTAGTACTATAAAAAGTTTCATTAAGAAAATTTGATACGTAACTCGCAAAGCTGCAAAAGCTTACGTCAAAGCTACGATATCAGAAATTCTCTAAGCATTCCTAATGAAACACACGTAAAATAAATAACAGAACATGATGAACTATTATTAGATGTTTAAATTCAATGTACTTAATGGCATACCTTAACACGATCATCATTACCATCTCCTTCGTCTACTTTAACACTTTGCTCAGGTGAAGACGCCCCTGACTTGGAAGCTGGTGAAAACCCAATTACAGTAGCCGGTCGTTGGCCACATACCACTTCATTCACCTTCATTCAGAAAAAGTAAGTAATTCCCAATAATGAGACAAGAAAATATCCACAAGCAATCACCTACTT
Source organism: Dictyocaulus viviparus (assembly GCA_000816705.1). Classification (NCBI taxonomy): domain Eukaryota; kingdom Metazoa; phylum Nematoda; class Chromadorea; order Rhabditida; family Metastrongylidae; genus Dictyocaulus; species Dictyocaulus viviparus. Next base: position 39,585 of record KN716699.1, on the reverse strand, counting down.
TTTGCTCGAAAAAGCTAATTGGGTCAAATGAACTTGATCCTGGAGCTAAACTACGGTTATGCTCATCCGTTATTGAAATCTGAGGACAACCAAATGGTGCAGAACGATGTTCAAAGTGTGTTGGCGATCGTCCCGCACTTAGAATCACAAAGAATATGATATGATATCAACCTTCAATACGAAACAATGCTACCTTCTGTCAGCACATACCTTTTATACATTTGTTTTTGAAGGTTAAAACAAATTATTTTAAGAACTAACTAAATTTCAGAAAAAAGAACCACCAAGAGCTCAGATTTTACTGCAATCATACCAAAGATTAGTAGTGCAGTATAAGAGCTATGCATTTAGTAGTATAATAATAATAATAATAATAAAATGATAGAAATGAGTCAAAAACTCACGGTGAGCTACAACCTTGAGCTGCTATACGACCTAAACGTTGGAATTCCTTGTGTAGTGCTTGTATTCCCATTAAATCATTACCACCTGAAAAATACCTTGCGACAATGCTCACAGGCCACTGACACTTCAGTTTAAGAGATTACAGAAGAAAAAAGGAATATTAATGAACATGGTTTTCATAAATGAATCCAAAACAAAGAAATAATAAAGGGAAACTTCTATACCATCCAGTCCAACTATTATAAAAATCGTGATTCAAAATATGTAAATAGTTGAGGCATGTGATGCGTAGCGCAGTGTTGAAAACACAAGAGTGCCACACAGCTCAGAACCTGTGCACGGTGGTTCACAGTCGCTCTCGGGCATGCTACACACCCGCTACTCATCCAGGATTGATAAATTGGTACTGGAGAACTTTGTGAAAGTAAGCAGCACTGATAAGATAAAGGTTGCTCAACTCAAATCATTGGATAGAACGGGCTCGTATTCAATCATCTCCATGATATCACATTATATACAAATGCGTATGCGAAAAAGGATTTGATCAACTCCAAAGCTTCCACATATACATATATACTAGCTCCAAAATTATCACTTCAAGTTATTTTCGGTATTCGTTTTAATTCACCGACTTATGTTTTAAGGTGACCAAATTTTAAAAGCAACACCGTAGCACTATTACATATAAGTACTTACTAAAAAAAGATGTCTGAACAGGAATGCAACTTCTCTATAGGCTTGCAAAATAAATACGAGATTTCTCAAGCCCTCGTTTAAACAATCATGTTAAATTTGATTCATATAATTACGCTGTTTTACTATACATACATAATTATACATGTTGTGTTTTATATTAAACCTACAGTTTTAACTACCACCTTTCACAGATCTTTTGTTGATCTTATAATGTGAGTTTGTTATAGAATGGATTTCATATCAGAAAACGCTACAGTGCTAGATTCTAAAACTTCTGAAATAAAATTTTACTCATGAAAGTAGCAAAAAGTCCCATTAGATAGAAAAGTTATGCACATTTTTTCTTTCCAAACATAACAAACTTAGCGCCACTTATTCTATACCATACATTGAGCGCAATTATGAGTATAAATACTATAGATACACTAAATACACTACATAGTACAGAACACAACCAAGCCCGTCCTAATTCATCTATATAAAGTAATAATATCACAAAAAATGATTAAAAATCTGGTCGGCAATACTAAGTAATCTAGTCATTTTAAGCACAAAACGAGCGAAGCCGTCACACCAACCTGAGTTTGACGCTTGTCGATGCATTCTTTCTAATTGTTGCTGCTGCTGCATGGTAATCGTCGGTGAAGCCCAACTGCTTCGTCTAAAAAAAAGTGAATAAAATTTTAGAAAAATCTTTAACAGTATTGTATGTCTGGGGTGCGTGACAAACCTTTCTGTTGATGATGCTTTGGTATAAGGACAATGTCGAGGTGCTGGTGATGAAGGCCCAAACGCCGAAGAAGCAGTATGTACAGTGTTTCTCTTTCCAGCATGTTTACTCAAATATCTGAGATTTTTTTAAACAAAATATTTAGTATAAGATACAAACATATGGGTTGATTGTGATATAAAATATCAGAAAATACATGTTGAACCATGCGTCATATTTACATAAGAAAACAAATATATGAAAAAAGAGAAATGAAAATAATAAGCATGCAATTGGTATACATGTAGCTTACCCTTCACCTTCTTCTTCAATACTCCTTGCAACATTACCCGTTGGAGCAGAATGAATAATGTGATTAACACTTTCAATAGTACCCGGATTCAAGAGATTCTCACCAGCAGAAGCACGTCTTTCACCTAATGAAAAGATAGAGGCAAATATGACGATCAATTTCTATTACATCTCAAACAAAAATATTTTTTAAAATAACGTAGAATAGATAGCGAGCAAACATACTGTTTGGAACAGGCAACATTTGTGCATAATCCAACATTGGCATAAGCGGTAAAGCGAAAAATAGAGGAAGCTGAGAAGTTACAAGATTAGTTCCACCTGGGCTAGTATTCAAATCAGTGAAAGCTGAGTGATTCAATACCGCCTTAAATATTTGAAAAAATTTTTTGGACTCGTTTCTTTGCTAATTTGCGTTCAAAAAGAGGATGGAGAAAGTTATGAGTTAGCAAAACATAAAAGGAGTAAATAAAATGAATGTTGTCAACGTACTTGATAAAGTGGTGAACTTACAGGAAGCTGCGCCATCATGTCTGGTGAGAGAATTTTCTCACTCGCACATAAGGTATGCCTTCTTAAACACAAATTTTTAACGAGCCAAATAGTAAATTTAGAAAGTCACACTCATGATATAAGAAAAAAAGTTGGTAATCAATACATATGTTCCGACTCCAAACAAATATCAAAAAGTAATGTGAAGCAAATGAATCCCCTACCTGATTTCACCGCGATTTCCAAGTTCTTCCTTCATAGCAAGTCCAAATTGACATCTTTCTTGCTTTTTGCCATTATTTGAGCTTGATGGTGATTCTTCATATATATCAGAAGCAGATGAGTCGTCAGAATCCTTCATAGGACATTAATATAATTATAATTATAGATAGAATTTTTAAAAAAATAGAAAAAAAAACTAAACTAAATTTAATATTAATAAGCATATTATATAGATTCATATGACCTTAGTTATGTACTTCACACTCAAATAAACGATGAGGAGTTCGTCTTTTTGTACGAAATATATGGTTATTTCACAAGTCAGAAGAATTACACTACTATTACAAAAGGAAACACGGTATTAAGAAAAGAATACTGACACATTCAATGCTAGTAGAAAAATTCAACTGTGCGAGATGATGTGTAGAAACTGTTGCTTTTAACGAATCTGCTTCAACATTTGCTTTCCCACTAAGAATTGACCCACGTGATCCCCTTCGCGGATAATCATTGGTTAGTCCTGAAAGATTTACTACATCTCCATAATATCATAGTGATTTGGGAATAACAGAAAGACTAACAACAAAATTACTGGAAAACATTATTTATAAAGCGCAACAATTTAGTTAATCAATAGAAAGACATGAATAATACCTAAGCTTAAACTTGACATTTGGAAAATTTATGCGAGAGCGTATGTATTCAAAAACCGATTTAAGGGTATACAAAAAAAAATAGCAATAGTAAGTACCTTTCAAAGAGTTTTTTTCTATTTTATCACAGAGCATTTCGTATGTAGCAAAGATAGAACTCTCAAAGTTATGTTTTAAAACGTCCTGAAAAATGTATTTTTGTAGAATTGGAGAGTATGGAAATTGTATTAAATCGTACGTCAACAATTTGTTCCTCCGTCCATAGTCCATGTTGTTGCATGAACAATAGGACTGTCGGATTTAGTTTAAGTGGACGTCGATCTGAAAAGAAAGTAGCCGACGCCAGCAAACTATTTTTTACGAGCAGATGAATTTCCGCCGACTGACAATTCGTCATCCACCTGCAAAACATTGATATACCGGAACAGTTTTGCATTATATAAAGAGGACGATAAAAGAAGAAAAGCATTCAGATGCATTTTAAATGTAAATGCGAATACAAATTTCCAATCAGGTGATGATACTACGTACTATAATACTAAGTATCCTACGTTGCATACACGCAAAATATTTGCTATGATTTATCAAGCCATACGAGAGGTAACACTTAAAACTGCAGCAGAATAGAGAGATTAAGATGGTTAGTCAACTGCGAGAACTAGCATTTTCGTTTCCGCCATAAAATCACATCAAAAGCGTATACATGTTCACCAACTGTGAATCAAATACAAAGTATCTTATTCAATCAAACACAACATAATGGCGATGACTTAACAACAAACCTATGCTGCATAACGGCATTAATACTCAATCTTTTGAATGGATGTATCACGAGCATCTTTTTGATTAGATCGGCACATTCTGGAAAGAATCACAACCTAAGCGAGTATTAAAACATAGTATCACCTTGATTTATGTGTCTTTTGATAATTCTATATGATGATGGATTATTCAAATGTGACAGAGTAAAAAAATACATAATAGCAGCTCAAATTTTTAAATGAAATCTAAATAACCTACCAACTGAAACCCAATAAGGAATTTTCATATGACACGATAGAACTGCGCGTTTCAGGTTTTCAACGTTGTCACCAGGAAAAGGAAAGCCTCCTGTGACGAGGATATACAGAATCACACCAAGTGACCATATGTCAGCCTTGAGGCCATCATACTCTTTGCCTTGAACATTGGAATAAAAGGTAATAGAAACTCAAAACGATATGTCAAGTTCACCGACTTTTTTTAAAGGAGTGAAGAAGAATATGTAAGGCCGATATTTTATTCTATACCTAATAAAAGTTCTGGAGCAGCATACGGAGGTGAACCACACCAAGTCCGCAACATTTGCGAATGCGACTGCGTATTAGAAAACCCAAAATCTACAAAACTACCTCCGTGATAGGAAATACTAACGGAAAAACACGAATATGCACATCATCGAAAAAACTGCATACCAATTATTTTTACATTGCTATTCTTGTCAAGTAATATATTTTCAGCTTTCAAATCACGATGAACAATACCTAAATTTGACATTGAGCATACCCATTTGATGCCCTAAGTATAAATCAGCAGCGCAATAACAGAATAAATTCTTGGAAGCTTTACATAAAGATGACAAAAAACAGTAAAATTGAAGATGTACCTCTATGGTGTAAATATGCAATAGCAGAAGAAATTTGCACAAACCAACGACGAGCCTCGTCTTCAGCACTTCTTCCCCGTTCAATTAATATTTCTTAAAAAAAGGCCAAAGGAAACATTCTGCAAGTCTTCAAAAAATGACTTGCCAAAAAGTTCTCCTCCACTGCAGTATTGAGTTACTATATAAATTGATGATTCAGTACGCATTATCTGCAATAATGGAATTAACTAACATATTATCCAACAATTATGTCTGGAATATTTAACCTCATAAAGTTTTACTATATGAGGGTGGTTAACACATGCTAATATCTGCATTTCTCTTTCTAGACGTATTAAATTCTCCTTGTCAAGTGCTGCTTTATCCACTATTTTCACTGCTACCTAAAATTCAGTCTATGTCAACAAAGCATGTAATGGAGAAAAAACAAATAACACTTTCAGATTTACATACTAACCTTTGTTTTAGCGATGTCATGCTTAGCCAACCTGACGGTCGCGAAATTACCACGGCCAATCGCTCTTCCTACTTGATAAAGACCAACCTAGAACGCTAATCAATATATGTATTTATATAATGATGGCCAACGAAATCAATAAGGGCACCCCTCATATTGCTTGAAAAGCAAAAACTAATTTACAGAAATAAACAGGGGACAAACGAGCAATTCAACCAAATCCGAGCAAGCCGTAAGAGCTCTCGTCCGCAGTAATTCATCATCATATTTCAAAAAAATAATTTGAAGTATGTCGTTAAATGACTGCTATCCCACTGAATCATTCATGATAAATGCAAAAATAACCAATAGATCTAGCTAATAATATTTTTGAATAGCGGCCGAGACTGGGTAACTACATACCTTCTCGAGCCGCCGATTCTGACTTCCATCCATATCGAGGCACAGAAGACCTGACCAGTGAGGCCCACCTCTCCCACAAAGTGGGTCCCTCTAAGTGCCGTCGTGCGTTGAACGGCCGCATAGAGCGCACCACCAAAGGGCACGCCTCAGCGTCGCGACGCAACCGCGGCCGCCTTCCACATGACATCACTCATTGCAGTGTGCATTGTGCTTCTCTTCTGCTGGTTTTGTAGATCTCTCGTATTACAGTGTGTTGAGTATGGACATGTACACGCGTGCAACACACTTGTATACACCCACGTATCGCGCAATAACACATAGCGGAGAATTTCGAGTATAAGGAGCGCTTTCCAACACTTAAATTTTTTAAAAATTGATAGACCATTGATATATTTCGAAAACAACTAACTGAATATTGGATTCTTGTACCTGTCATCCCTTACATATAAAGAACTTAGAATTTTTTAGAAAGTTAAAACAAATTTAGATGCTCCTCATCTTTATACGGTATTAGACGACGATGATTACAAACATCCAGAGAAACAACAGTGTGATTTGTGCCTAAAAGGTTACAATCAGCAACATAGGTTAGGCTATGTGCAATGATTTCATGAAAGCATGGAACGAAAAACGATTGTCATTTACCTGTGCATATGACTTCAGAGACTCTCAATGTCTAAAAACTACATTTACCTCGCACACCTACTTAACATAATTAATTATTAGCTGAAAGCTGTTTATCCAGAACTTTGATCTACTAAAACAAAATTATCAGCAGTGATTCCTAGTATAATAAATATCTCCCAAACAGAATTTGTGTTTGTTTAATAAATTTTATAACATAAGCCTACTACTGAATTTTCTTCCAAGACTTGGTATTTTCATCCAATTATCTTGCTTTGAATAATAATAAAGGGTATATTATGGAAAGAATATGCAACTTTTACAGTTGTACAAACAATTAATTTATATGCAAGTCATATAGAAATAAAATTTTTACTGTTTGAAATAATTAGATAATGTTATATGTTCCCTCTATTCTACTAGTCGATTCTGACAGGTTGCACAGCTGTAGCTCAACTTATTTTCATTACGATATGCTCTTCCTAATGATGAGGTCACTCCTTCGAAACGCATATTAAGAATATCGTATCTGTTAAAACCAATTTCGATCCGTGTATCATAACCTATATAAAAGAGGAAGACAAAGGGATATAAAAGTATGAAGACAAATTCTCCATGTTGTGAAAACTTACTGAGTGTTAACGGCTACAAATTCTGACACCATATCCAAATCTCGCCATCGTGCTCGATTAGTATTTTGAGCAATTTAGCTTGAATATACGTCGACCATGTTCAGAAAACTGCAAAAACCAGTCGAAGAAGTACCTTATCAAAAATTCGTTGAACGTTGAGCAGCTACAGAACTACCATCAGCATTCACTTGATGCATATGAACGCTTTGTAATTTTCAACCTGCGCGTACTGCACGCATAACGTGACGTTCTATACGAGGATGCACTACTTTTGACTATTTTATTGACCATAGGTTTAAATTACGATTTCATTTACCATAGGTAGCTGGAAAAAGACGCAATGTTTGTCCTATATGTAATAGGACAAGCATTCATCTCGATTCTACCATTTATAAAATCTAACTCTTTAACTGATTCTCACAGAAATTACACTGCTAGATAGTAAATTTCGAGTAGATGCAGTTTCAACATTGGGACCTTATGGTATTTTGTTTCACATGCTGATTGACGAAGCAAATCTTCTTTGACTGTGCTATTCAAATAAACAAATCCAAAATCAAATTACTACAATTATGAAAATCTCAAAACGCACTTCTAATTTCCAAAATTTCTCAGCAATTTCTTCATAAAAATAAAAGCCATTAGCTTTATTTCCCATAATCTTCTTACACAATAAAAAAAAGTAGCAAGTGGGAATAAAAGTCAGATCTTAGATCTTAAAATACAGAGGTAGTGAAGAAATACGTTCACCTAATTGTCATTCAATCCGGCATTAGCTGAAGAATACAGTTGCTCTGATGACCTATGAGTTATCAATATCTACAAATATTTTGCAATACATTACTTTCATATTTAAGCCTATTAGTTGCTTAATGTTAATAGTACAGTTACTTATGGAGTCAATACTGGATGTATTGATTCGTATATCTGCTAATAAGAAAACGATACCGAATTCGAAATAAACTATATGTAGCTTTACAGATAAGATTATTAGATTGAGCAAAGTTTAATATACATAATTCAAGGATCATCGATCAAATAGATGCAGAATTTAGATTAGTTGTTAATATTCACAAATATCACTCTAGAAATAACGTGGTAGCAATGAGATAGATTTATAATGATTGGCTATTCCAAACTGTACTAGAACTCGTGTTATGATTAATGATTTTGTGAAATTTCTTGATATTCTTTAATGAAGGAAACAATCAAAATAAATAATGAGAAAAGGCATAGAATTGGAAAAAATACGGTTCATTTCAAGTTAAAAACTACAAGAATTTCTAAAGAATAAAACTGAATCAAACATTCTTTCTTTTAAAAAAGACATTAAATAAAAATGAAAATTTAGCCAAGTGAAATTTAAAAAAATCAAAATACTAAAATATTGTGAAACTACGTGAACAATAAAAACACCACACCACAAGTCCTCAAAATAGAGGTCGAATAGATGAACATATCTAACTATCGCATTTCAGTTTTGTTTCAAACCACACAATATTGTACTGGTAAATATTGACGGAGGCGAGGTCAAAACAACTAAGACTATAGTCCTATTAGTCGGAAGGCAAGAACTGCAAAGAATAATATCATTACAAAAACTTCACACTGGAGTTATATTAAAAAAATACTGAATCTCTTTCCTCAAATTATACACAAAAGCACAAATGATTTCCTTCTATTCATTATAATTCCTTGAAGAACCTGCTACACTGTTTCTACTAGTAAAATACTTATCATTTGGATCTTAAAATAACATATATTTACTTTATAGATAGACAGTAGTTTAGGTGACGCTAGAGGATAATACGTAGCTAACAACATGCAAATAGACATATCGGACACACATACTCTATGATGATTTGGTCCGACTGAGCATTTAATAGTTATAAGAAAGTAACGAGCATGAATTTCAATTGCGGAAAAATAACCAGTTTTAAAGGGGTTACTTACCGAGTACTTTACTCCTTTACTACTATACTTGTATTGAAACCAAAACCGTATGAAGTGAATATTAAAAAGAAACTGCTTACATAATGATAGTTATTCCCATCTCTTTGTCTTTGTCTACGTTGCTCCTCTACACGTTGTCTGTAACAAGTTCGAATTTTTCGAAGCAGATTAATCATTACAATGAATGTGAAGTATGAGAAGTTGCTAAGCCTAAGAGTGTGAGGTAGAAAAAAAAAACTCACAGAATAATATCACCCTATTCATAAATGTGCATTTAATAGGCTAGTTATCTGATACAATAATCTCAATATATGCTAGCTGACCAACTTCATAGGCAATGGATTCAACAATGATAACGACTGTAAATATAGAAAACATGGCTACCTCGCTGTATTAAAGCGAGTGTTATTCATTAATGGCGCAAAAATTTCCAAACATTGATTCAACGCGTAGGCGAGCAATATTACGTCCTCAACGCTTACTTTGCACTAAAAATTTTACGCCAAGTAAGCAATGCTCCACAACGAACATTCAGTAAATGGCAACGAAAATATTTAGCAGATAGAATGCATTCTTCTAGAAAAAACACTTGACTTCATTTGTGACATTATGCGGAACACCCTGAACAACCCAACCAAACTGGCACAGACTTATAACAATAAACATCCTAAAGTTTATATTATAAAGAAACCGATTCCGAACGCAAACACCACAGTAATAACGCAGAAAGTTGTAAAAAGTCTCATTGGAGCAGGACAGTGACAACAGTATAATAACAATTATTTTCAATTTCAAAAAAAGTGACATTAATGACGTTCTTCTTTGATTCCCTAACTGCGTTAACATGAATGGCATGAAACTCAGAGTTGCTCGATGCTTTACTCTTTTAAAGAATAGTTCTTGTTTCATATGCTGTTGAGTGGAAGTTCATTTTTTATAACAACCTGGTATTAATTTTAATAATTACAGGTTGCATCCTCAAAAACTGCTATACTTGGTGGTAAAATATACGCGATCAAAAATTTCATGATATTTATGTTCTAGAAACTAATGATTACAGGCAACGATGAGTGACAGCCATTTGGTTTTGACATTGTGCGTCTACTAAAATAGCATCATTTTGCTGCTTTCTTGTTTGATATTAATGTTATAGTATTATTACTGATATATATTTTTAAAAAAAGTTAAACAATCCAATTCTTTAACTTCCTAGTCCTATTCATTCTCAATTAGTAAGCACATCTAAGTCAGACTGATTTGATCTGACAGGGTGGCTGCGACTTCGTATTGCAGTTCAAGCGAAAAGTTTCAATTTTGTTTAATCCAGCATGTTTATCTTTAATATTGTCATAGGCAAATACAGAATGCTAATATCAAAGTTTAAAGAGGAGCAAATAAACATTCACATTCAATGAGTGAAACTCAGATGCACTCAGTCATCTCAAAGAACTGTGATCAAAGGTTATGAATACAGTGAAATGAAACAGAACAAACCATTTGCTTTATATATGGAATATCGAGTGAAAATCCACCACAAATGGAACATTATGCATTGATATAGTTTTCCTCCATTGCTTATATATTTTTACTGAAAAATCTTTTAGTCATCCTTTCATAAGTACGGAAGATATTTTAGTAATTTTGTATGAAGTAAATATCCTTGATGCGATGATAATTTAGTTGGTAATTGATTTTCCCAATTTCAAATAATGCCCAGTCGTCAACGTTATTTGTTTTGGATTCTTCTCGAACAAATGTCGTCCATGGTGGTGGATTTCTGCATACATACGAGGTCCTACCTGTCTGTGAATCTCATTAATTTTGAGTGGTTAGCACAGCTATTTCACTCAGCAATGAATGCCTGCGACCTTCTTACAATATGTTGCTTATCAGGTTTGCATCACTTTGAAAATTACTCGAAAACTCTTTTCGTACATCTGTCGTTGACTTTTCTAGTACTGTAACAGACCTATATTTATTTGCCTCTGAGCATTTCTGCGCCCAGATAAAAAATTTATTTCAAACTACTTACTTTATATTGTCTGCCGTTTGTGTGTAGGAAAGCTGCACTCAATCGATTTTATCTCCTTAAGTAGATCACTGGTGATTTTCATGGATTTTCCATAAAGCGCGCTTTCTTCCTATTCATCCGTACTCGTTTTTTTACAGCTTCACTGTATTCATGCAGCGATGTGAATTATGGCTTTTTGAACCGATGACGATGCTGTATGGTAAAAGATGAGTAACTGTACTGAAATAGTATCAAATTGGCGAACCTCTTGCAGATCTCTGTAACTCTACACGCCGTTCAAATATAATCCATATACATCGAAGTATTTTGTGAAATACTGTTTGTTCTACGGCTTCAGCAGCATGCAATGTATAACATATCAGCTTTTGTAGAAAAAATTGTAGAGTACATCTTATAAGCAATTTGGATAGTAATTTCAAACGCTGCGTCAATTTCCATGTTCTTTATTGCAATATCGAATGTGGAAAGCGGAACCTTAAATGATTTCTCTTCGGTATTAAAAATTCGGTTCTCACACGGTATTCATTGAAAAGCATAGAATGTGGTGAAATATTTCCAAAATATTTACATAAAGTAGCCTTTGGCGTTAGTCAATATGTTGTAACGGGACACGCCTACGCATTCGTGTTCAAGGTGAAAGCGTGGCGGTGGATGAACGCGAACCCGTTCCTCACAATTTTTTGAGTTCACCACTGTTTACCAAGTCCATTCTATTCATCGTTCTTCGATTTATATAATGCCAATTTACCATACCCAGAAGGATGGTGTTCTTGCTTTTTTGAGTTAGCATTTCTTTTGAACGTCTTTAAGCAATCGTAGGTCAAGAAAAGTACGAATTCGCTGTCATGCGAATAAAACTGCACTTTTCATATGATGATCTATTTATTTTTCTACAAGATTCAACAATTATGATAGGCCTAAATGGTTTTATATCTGTATAATTATACTGAATAGAATAGAGTTAATCACAGAGTTTGTAGTTTCGGGCAGAACGTAAGCCCGAATCTCACAGCTGTCCGGTTTGGTGCGCTAGCAGTAGCACTATTGGAGTCCTCGTTTTGCGATTACTCAATGCTTCACTTATTTTCATTATATGTATATTACCTGTGCTCTTCAGTTTACGCTTTTCATTGATTTATTTTGTGAATGACTGAGCATTGTGGAGATATAAATTCTACTTCACGTAGTCGAGTATTTTCTGAATAAGTATGTTAAGCAAAATCAAAATTTATATCTCCACAATGTTGTTGTTCGAATCAACAAAAAATCAAAAATTATTCTACGGATTTCATAGAATTGATCTTAAGTCTTCATCTTTATAAATGTTAATGGCCATTTCAATTGACACAACGTAGTGTTTCTCATAAAAATAGTGTGATATTAAATTTTACAAATACGAGCTAGCGATAATGTAGTGTGTGCACTTTCAACCTCCAAGTCATCATAAATTTTCACACAAAATTAATTTTCTTTCAATATTGAACTATTCTTCAACTAGATTCTTTGTCGCAATTTAAATACGTGCGAGCTTTGCACGAAGGCAATGCAAGCTGAAAAAATTGATGTGAAGTATTCGTTATCACTTCCATAATGCTTTGAGAGGTTACAGAATTTTTATTTCTATATAGCATAAATGAAGTCAAGTAATCTTCCAAAATATTCCATCTTGAAAGCTTTTCACACATTTACCTCATTTTCATAATAATGTATGATTTTCACTTGTATGGTTTTCACTTATTATCAACTAAGTTGAGTGTTTCGAAGTCTGATTGGCGTTGAACTTTTTTTCCGAAGATTTCTAAAACAATTTGCAAAATTTCGTGATACTTGAATAAACAACTTCATAGTTGAGTGTATTTACCTCAACTATGAAGTAGTGAAGTACTATGAATTGAAAAGTGAAATGCTAACACCTTGCATGGAAGCTTTTCGTCGTTCGCTACTCATTCGTTTTCCTCAGAACAAGTTTTTTTTCTCAAGATTCTTCACACTGTGGATTGAAGAAAAATAATACGACGAAACACATCTTTTATGCAAAACAATGTCGTCGATCACACGTTAGATGGTACAATGAAGTTGGAATAACTTGAAAGACTCATTTGTGGATAGTCGACTCAGTAGAATAAATTTTATGCTGTTGCTAAGACGTTGAGGGTTTTAAATATAGAAGCTGCTTTACAAGCATTTATCCTACAATTCTATTTTGCAATTTGACGGGTGCATACTTTGTACTCTATGTTAGGTTCCATCAATGATTGTTTATTTTCTGTCGAAAAAGCTAGATAGACATTATAAACAAACTGAGAAAACTAACACGCAATAAACGTGCATACAAAGAATAAACGTGAACGAAATCAAACATATTCAGAAGAAATGGATTTTATGGGAAATTCACTTTCCGAACTCAGGTGTTAACAAGTTTTAAATAAACGTAAAAGAAAATAAAGTTCGAAGACGTTTTAGTGAGAATTCATTCTTACGTTTACCTTGTATAGTTTCTCAGTAAAAGTACATTGCGAATGTAACGACACTACTATATTCAACTACTACTTTATGGAAAGCAACAAATTCAGTTACTTTCACAATTCATGATGAAAAACCGTACGCATGAATCAATTCATAGGGAGAAGATTGAAGAGATTGACGAATGCCAAGCTCTTCCGAAAAGTGCTTTTCGGCACATCAATTTATTTGCACTTAGAAGATAAAAAGCTATATTATTTGAAGGATCATTGCATACCCATATGAGTACTTTTTGAGCTATTGGTATAGAGAGTTTCTTAATAACTTACTGCTTCGTCGTGGCTGCGAGATGTTCCGAAAACGATTTGCTAGAATACAGTCACAAGAAGGGCGCTTAGTAGTTCAAGCGATCAACAGACGATTAGATCTGTGTCCGAGAGGAAAGTTATAGAGAATTAAAAAACGAGCGTTCTTACAACATGTCATTAGTACTGTTTCTTACTCTCGCTTATGATATCTGAATGGTGGCTAACCTCTATGCACTTTTTGAAACTGCTGATGCATAAAATTTCATATGAACGCCCTACAAGAGACAAAAAACACTAAAATGACAGCCGTCAGTTAGATGTTGGAATTATGAATGATTATCCAGTTCATTCCATCATAAAATGTTGAAGGAATTGGCATTAGTACAAACCCATATACTTCCTGCCTAACCACTTTTAATAAAATCATAATATCAGGCTTTGCCCTTGTTCATCTCTTGCAACGCCGTTCTTCATCTTCAACTTCCACATCAAATACTAGTATGATCAGTTGCTAGTGAACGAGGAAATTTAGGCTCAATCCAGTTGCAACAATTTAACAAGGTGGTAATAAATGAAAGCTGTAGAAGATTTACTGAAAGAAGAGTGAAGATTTACTTAGGCATCATGTTGGCCGTATGGTTTATCCTAAATCTAGGTGTTATACCTCAAACTTGGATAATAAACCTTTATTATAAAATAGAAAAAGAATGGAAAATATCGTATCCATGGCGATATGAATAGAAAGCGTATTTGAGAGAAACAGTCCTATCCTGAGAGAGAATCAAGAAAAGTATAGTCGGTGGATGAGCAGAAGTATGATAAGTTAAACAATGGTATGTCGCACAATAACTCCGACAGTAAGTAAAAGGGGTGAAAGAAAGAAAGGAAGCAGAGGATAATAGAAAGAATAATTGTAGATGAAAGACTAAAGCCCTTTTGTCCTATCAGAATGTTGTGAGTGATATATATGATTATCACTGTATTTAAAGGTGGTTTATTATTGGTGGTGATGGATGGGTAGTAGCAAGAATCGCTACAGGTATAGGCACAACAAATTATTAGAAGCACTAATAGAACGATGTTGTCTGAAGAATTATGTAGCAAAGGCGCAATAGTGCTTGGTTTTGTGTGGCGGGGCAGTTGCAGTAGCTGGGCCACATATCTTCTTCAGGCGACGTTACGGCGGTGTAGTTGTAGAACAGTGCTTTTCGGCAGTAAGAGGGGTACTACAACGCGAAACTTATGAAACGATGTCAAGAGTGCGTTAATGTACAGCTAACGGCAGGACAGCGGGAAGTGTAGTGGCTGGCTATGTAGTTTTATAGCCTCAAAATTATGTAATTAATCCTTTGTTAATAAAAATAACAAAAACTAACAAAAACAGCAATTTAATAACATCAGTAAGCATATAGAAAAGGACGAGTACATAGATAAGTTTTGAATAAAAAAAGCGAGCGATGTGAAAAAATGATGAAGGTATGCTTGATGAACATACGAGCGATTGAGGTGACGCAAAGGACTTGGGATGGGAAGGAAAATGCTGCGAGGTCTTCCGAGTAGACAGTAAAACCATTTTTTATGTACTGTATATGACCGGTTTGGTAGATATCAGATTGAATTTGGCACAAGATTTGCAGCTTAAGACTATAACGACTCAAATGGGGGATTTTATGAGATGATTGGGTTGGTTACTGTGTTGAGAATAGAATAGAAGAGAAGAGAACACTATGAACATTTTTTTTGTTCTATTTTGGTTATTTGACACTGCTTTGAATATTCTGCTATTCCGATCGAAGTATAATGATATACAGAATTCTTTCCATGGATAGATATTTAATTAAAGATCAACTTGGGAGAATACTTTTGAAAAACTAAATTGCCTTTTCTCAGGTTCACATAAAATTATTAGCATCATGAAAATCACATCAAAAAGCTTAATTCTTTCATGCGGGGCATTTAGAGCAATTCAATGTTTTGAGGACAAATGATTGAATAGGTATGTTTGAATTTATAAAAAAGTTGAATAGATCATTAAATATTGAGGAATGCAGTAGTTTAAGTCATCAATGTGAAAACTAAAATGTGCCCGGCCACAACCATTGTTCAGAAAGAAAGTATTTATGCAATTAATAAGTAGAAAATAGAATAAATAGAAATCATATGTAAAGATCGCCATTAGTAGTCATTTCGGTCTTTAGCCAGTTATTCAATGATACAGAATAGATAAGTCAGAAAGATAAGTTTTGGCATTGATCTTACGCATTCGTGTTCAACGTGACCTCCGACATCGAACTGATGGAGGTCTAGGTTGGCCTGGTGCATGACACCGAACCGATTCGGGCCGGCGTGTCGCCGTGGCACCTCCGCCACTGCGCCACTACGTCCCGAAGCAAAGAGAGAAATTCAAAAATATCATGTTATCTCTAAGTTCCGTGTTGTGCAAATGCAAACTCGCGTGAAGTACGCTGCACCTAATATATCGGAACCGCGATAATTCAGGTGTTCAGCAAATGAAGAGTAACTGTGTTGAGTTCCAGGCAGCATACAGTAAACAACTGCATTATATGTGAAGAGTTTATCTCAGTTCGTTGTTGTGATGAAGACAGTTAGAGAGTGGTGCACTGAGTGTATTAAGAAAGTATTTATATTGTGTGGGATTCATGACAGAAAAAGAAAGGTTGTTCTATGATAATCTGGGTGGGTCAATTAAAAGGACTAAATTTTTTGGTGTCAGGCATTTTTTTCTCAAAGATAAACGAGGAATGAATTTACAATTCCAACTTTCTCTTTAACTAATCCATAGCTTTATAAGTCGGAAATGTTCTTTACAAAGCGATGAGGTTTCTGTCAATATAAAGCTAGGTTTTGCTTGCTTCTCTTAATAAACAATTAAGAATAGATCAACGAGTTTTGCAAAGTGCATCCTTAGAACGAGGTACAAATTTCTTGGTGAAGGACATAGTGAACCAACAAAGTTTTCATATTTATAATTTCCGACAGAAAAATGATGGCAAAAGAATCAGTAAAAAGCCTAAAAGTGTCATCCTTCCGTCACATTATATCACTCAGCTATTGAGATGGCTTCTACCGTAGGGAATATTAAGTCTCTACAATGCTTATCGACGCCTAAACAGATCTTTGGTGAAACCATTGCTGAAAAACATATATATTTTATACGTCTAGCCTTCCATAATACAATAAAAAAATGAATATTCCAATGAATTCCAACAATAATCCCTACCAAATAACACATCTGGTGTCATATCCTTTCGTCTGTCGACAAGTCGACTAAGAACATCAAGTGAAAAGGTTTCGGTGCTCCGTGATGCGCTCAATGCCTGATTATATCAAATACTTAATATTTCATTTATAGATAGGAAAAAAAGGCAAGAGACGAATTACGGTGGCTGTTGGTTACATCGGCCAGATATAAGCGGTTTCTCCTCACATGCAGCTGGCAACCAAACGATCTTCCGGACGATGACAGGCGAACATCTGCGATGGACTGTCGGACGAGTTACGCTTCCACTGACACTTCGTTCGCCTTGGACGCACCGTGGCAGCCAGCATCTGGAACTTTCTTGGCCTAATTGTGTAATTCCATCCGCTCATTCATCTCATTGGGTCACTCCTGCCTGTCTGAGTATAAGTATAATTTTTAGAACATTTTAATGTCACATTTACGTATTTCGATGCACTGATAGCCTTGGAGTTACTCTCTTATGTTTTGGCTTGTTTAGATACTCTTCATATGATTGTCAACATATATAGATCCTCAACCCTATCTAACCTATATACTCTAGCGTACATCTCTCTATCTTTTCCATATTCATTCTTCATATATCTTTCGGGTCATCCATTGGCACACACCAATCGGTGGGCCGGTCATCCGTACCGACCTAGCGATACCTTGACGGGCAAGAGATAGTTCCTCCCATTGGCTGCCACCATTCTCTTACGAATTATGTCCACGCTGTCGCAACACGCTATTAGTTATTCCCGCCATATTAATTTGCTCATGATATAATTTACTCATATGATACCAATATCTTCATATTATTTACTTTCATGTATTGAATAGTGAGACTTCTTTACGCTTTATACATGAATAATTCGTCGAATCTAAATAAAAAAAAAAGTAATCTAAGTATAATCAGACCATAGTAGTATTTATTCTCATCTGATACATTGGTCTATCATGCATTTATTACTGAATCACAATCGCTTTATATTGTATTTTATCGTTTTAACTATTCGTTATTTACTATTGTTGTCGTGTTATTGATATGTATTTATATAAAGGTTTAATTACCCAAGTTTGAGGTGCAACAACCCAACTTTGGTGTAAACCTAACGGCTACCGTTCTACGAACCCGACTGAACACTCACTACACTAGGGTTCACCAAGC
>KN716698.1:51791-78136 GCA_000816705.1 Dictyocaulus viviparus | reverse complement strand
GAGAGTCGCTCTCACATGACATGTAAAGACCAGTCTCACTATCATCCGCCTCCTCGATATTACTTTGAACATGAGTCGGGGGCGCATCCCACCACAAGGGATTGATCAACGCCAAAAATTATCTTAAATTATCTTATAGTTGTTCTACCAAGTGTGGCGATCAAACCACATGAAAATGGATTCAAATTTTAAAAGCTATCGCTATAACGATACGACTCAGAAGAATATCACAATACCAGTTAACATTTAAACAGCTGAAGCTGACGGTAATAATGAAGGTGTCAAGACGTTCATGTTATCTATACAATGAACAAACAAACAATAACAAAATCGTAATAGCCGAACTGAAGAGAAGAAATCGCATATCAAAGATATTAAAAAAAAAACCAGGAGTTTTTTTTTTCTTTAGCAGTTTAATATTTCTAGTCTTTGCCTTCTTCGTTTGCTATCAGTATTTTTATTTCATTATTTATTCATTTCTCGGTATGTGCTGTTGGAGTGGTTCTGCTGCCATCAACGAGTCACGAGTAACTTCCCGTACTCGATCCCCATTCTCACTGCATTTCTGCGGTGCGTGTAACGTGTGTCTCCTACTGGTGTGCCGAATATCAGCATCGATGTTTCTATTTACGCTCAAGTTGTCGACATCATCTTTGAATGCCTCACTATTTTCGCATCCGTCACATTTGTACTCTCACTAGATGCCGCACTTTCTGCAGCACTTTCGCGCATTTCGTCGTCATTCGTTTGCGCTCTTTCTAACCAAAGATCGATTCGACATCCTCTTTCATTTTTTTAAACCACCTCCTTCTCCGCACGGCTCACACAAACCAATTTTTGTTCGCCGGTCGCTTTTACGGGGTATCTACGTGTCAACATACCAAAGTTTGTGGTAGCGTATAAACTCAGAATGAGGAATCACAATACTTCTCTCCTCGTATTATTCTGTATGAACTCTGCACTATAGATCAAGTGTTTTGAGAGATCGAAAGTTACATTGTCGCACTATTTTTCACCATTCCACTGTTATATGTAGTTATTTTCTTCAATATTTTTAACTGGTCCATTACAATTCATAACTTTTGCATATGAGAGAGATCTTTATTACAAAAAAGCATTATAAAAAACAAAAATTAAATACGGAACAAAATGATGAAAATAGTACGATATTTATAAATACGACATCTTATAAAATTTAAGGATAAATAGAAAGCATATTGTAGGTGTAAATAATGTACTACGTATAATAAATATATAATATAAGAAATAGAAGTTCTTATAGAAGAATTGAAACCTCAATCTCATATAGGAAATGATTTTCTACAATGTGCCGTCTCTATACAGACGTTCCCTGTAGACGCGGACTTCTATTTACTACTGATAACTGGCGACAGTGATTCTCTGTTAGCGATTTCTGTCTTGCCATCTATATTGTTTGTAAATAGGCCAAATCCACGTTGATGCAGAATCTCTGGACATTTTTAGAAATCTCATTCGTGTAGGTCGCTTTTGTTTAGTGTTTATGTTGTGTTTGTATCTTCGCATTTGAACGTGCATGGTTCCAACCGCTATAAGTGTCGTACATGATCTCTCAACCGCTACATGTTCGTATATTCTTTTTATCGTTCTTATCCTTTCCTATTACAGTGGTTTTTTCACGTTTTTTTATTGACAGCAACTTATGTTTGTGTTTGATGTCTAAGCAGAAATATTAATTTGGTCATCAAAAACTAAACCTACCACGTTGCTGATGTTTTTCGTGTTAAACACCTGGAAATCTTTTGATTATGCGTTTTTAATCGGTTTAGTTTTTTATCGTTATACACACACTGGCAACTCGCCAAGTTCCTTCTTTTCATTGACGTTACGAGGCACACTGCGCCAATCACGTGAGCATTAAATGTAGTGGGATGCCTATTTACTTAGTATCATCTGTATGTTTGATAGCAGAAACAACTAAGTGGCTCCGACAATAAGTAGCTAGCGAGTTTGCTCCTTATTTTTTTGATAAGCTCTGCTCACATGTTAATCTTAAGTATACTTAGCGTAAAAGATGCTTGAAATCGCGCATCCGATCAATAACATATTCATTGAAATCGATTTCTATCTATTTAAATGTGATCTTCTTCAAGCTAATTATACGGAGTCGACACCATAAACATCTTTACTTCATAATCACATTCGGTCACGTACAACTCTTCGAGAGTTCTTGTAAAATAAATCATCTACTCAAATAATTTATGTAACACACAGATTTTTATTTTTAAAAATATGGTTTAACGAGTAAAATCCCATTTATTAAGCAAATGTATTCATGTGTTTCTCCAGACGTCTTCTAACCGAAGGAAGTAGATGTTGAAATACAAAACATATTATATATATATATATATATATATATATTTCGTCTTTCGACATACATTCATTTAAATATGAATATAGCAAAGAATTAAGCTCTTATCCGCGATGCTATTTTGCCCATCGCCCGTTACAACAGATATATATTCAAGTATATATATATATATGATAGTATATATATAATAGTAATCTATGACGATGCATTATAACATAACGTTGATAGTTATTGTATACTTGTGGGAATTGAATTTGTTCGCTTTGTGAAGCTTAATGTGTTATGCTTTTTCATGGGTACCTTAACAAAAGTCAGTTTAAACGATGTAACAAATGTTTGATTTTTTTTGTAATGTATGAAGATGAAATTGATATAATAGTGAAATAAGTGCTAACTGTGTAAATGTCTCTCATGCTCTGCACTGTGCATACGTTTTTATAAGCCGGTTGTGTTTTTTTAGCTTGCATCGCGCTGATTGCTAAATAAACTAGCAGAACCACCGTCCTGATCTGTTGTAAGGGGTGATGGACAAAACAGCATTCCGGATAAGAGCTTAAATCTTTGCTATATTCATATTTAAAAAAGTGTATATCGAAAGACGAAAAAATAGGTAATGCATAAGAATGAAGCACTAACATTTTCTGTTTCGTCTACGTGCTGGACATTAATGTGAAACTCTTCGAAAAGAATTCGTTTGAATGTTTGTAATTCTTGTGCAAAGATTTCGAACTGATCTTCAAAATGGAACCCGCATCACCAATATATTCGCTGCATGATTTGCGTGAGATAAGATAGATCCGTCTTTGCTGTTAGCGCAGTAATGCAATATTTTATCATGGCAAGGACGATCATAAAGATTTGAAATCATTGGTGAATGAAAGAATTTGGAAAGGTTTCCATCATTTTGGCTGTATTCCTAAATTTTATCCTTTTCACACATTGCTCAAGAGCTATTTATGCTTTTTTAGCTATAAATGGAATCAAACGGAATCTGATTTGTACTAGAGTTTTCTGCATACTGCTTATCTTTTTTTATGCCTTCCTTGAATTATTGCCAACCAGTTCCATAAAAATTAGTCAATTCTTGTGCCAAATTTAGCGATTCCATCCGCTGATTCGTTGAAATCTTCCAGAGTTTAGTCGTTCTCGAGAAATTTATCAATGATTTTAGCCTCGTCGATACTCAATTTCCACGTCGTACATAGATCGATGTAATGATTTGATAGTAATGCTCGTCACGACAAAATCCTACTGTCATAAGTGATGTAAATATTTCCAATTTCACTACTCATCATTTATAGTAGCTATTCAATGAGTAATGGTCGAGATGCGGTGTGCAGCGACAAGTGTGCTCGAATCCGCTTCCAGGTGATCCAAACCAAACTTCAAGCTTTCCTTCCCTAAGGAGTCAATGAATCGATACCAGGATATCTTGGTAGGATAAGCAACATTGATTTGATAGGTTGTGATATCGGGTTTTAAAGTTGTGCCTCTGTTAATGCTTCTTGCGCAACTCGAATTTCTTATGATAAAACCCATGCATTTGGTCTCAACAAATTTCCGGATTTCCTTTCCGTTATTAATTTCATATCATGACGAAATTTGGTGATTGTCTCATCTTCTGTGATTTAAATAGCGGAATATTATAATTGCATAGAAGTCGAAGGTATTACTGTGACTAGGCTTCAACTATCTTTAGCAAGCCTTTTTATACTTATAGCGATCTAGATATTGGTGAAACGATATTCTCACCCGGTACACTGTATCACTTCTGCTGAATTTGTTGTAGCAATTAGCTAAGTGTCGGTCTTTACTTAGATTTTTTCGGTCAACTTCTCTGTGATAGTAAAGATGCCTTTGAAGAAATAATGACAATATTTTCATGTCCTACTATAGCAGTCTTCGGTAGAGCATTTCTTTATCTGCTAATTCTTAAAGATTTCGTAGATGATATGAAGAATTTCTTCCCACCTTCGACTAAATCGTATTTTCACACTGTGATGTTTGCATCCGGCACAGAATCCAGCTACTACTGTTGTGCCCTGAAGAAACGAAAATCCGTTGGAGCGAAACTCAAAACTATGCCGCTTAATCTCTTTAAGATTGCGGATATTCTATTTAGGTTTACTTTTATTCGGGTTTCTATGTGGAGGTGGAAATCTCTTAATAACACCTCCCATGCATCTATGAGGAGGTAAACTGTATGAGAGGTGTCAAGGCTCTACCATACTAAAATATTAAGTGTGTATGTTATTTTGTATAATATTCTGCGCTCTATATATTAATGGAACATATTTTTATGTTAAAGTTTTTCGAGTTATTTAACAACAGCCTAACTTTTGCTGCACACCAATGGTGTTGTCTACCATTTATAATATAGCTGTTGTCGATATTGAGTGATCCTAGCGTGCCTGAAAAAAAAATCATTTGGATCATCAAAACTTCTTTTAATCACCGATGTAGTCCAGGAGGCACAAATAACACTTGCATTTCTTGCAGTGGCGCGCTAGGGTAGTCCATTGTATTTCTTTCGCTTCAAGGATTCGTTGAGCGTCATAACCTTTTTCTTACTTACCACTCCTGCAATTTTCCATCACTTATGCATATCCATCGTGTCCAAGCCATCTGGTCTTCGACAGCTTGGTGTATACATTTTTGAACGCTAACGTAAGTGAGAATTTCGCCTTGTCTATCTCACTTGCGTGGTATGGGACATGCGCAGCATTGTCGTTTCCATGAGTTTGCGTCCGATTATTTTTAATTATGCTTTTCTAACGTCCAGATTTTTTCATGATTATCGTTTTTCTAATTTTTTCCCTTTTTTCGACGAGGCGGTAGTTGAGAATGTTGTGGTCGTCTCTTATTTTGTGCATCAACGTGGTCCTGCGAGTATCCTAATGACTTAGCATTTTCATAGATATCGTGTTAACTGTCGAACTAGTGCGTTAATAAAGACTACAGGTAGATTCTTCAGATGCGTTATCTAATTCTAGTTAGTCTATGCGCTGTTTGATTCTTCAATGACGAAATAATATGTTGGATTTCTAAACGGAGTAATTTCGAAATAAAATAATCAGCATTCTTCTTTTAAATAGAGATAGACGACTTTTGATAATGAAAAAATCCGAATCGAAATTGTAGATGAATTTCTCCATTGATTTTTTGGTAAAAGTTTCATTTTGCATTAATCTTTGTCTTGCGATTATTGAAACATCGATGGACGTTGGAAATAATTTCGCCAGCATCAGCTGCTTCATTCATTACTTCTTTTCTCCTTGGTCTCATCTTATCGTTTCTTAGCTACGTTCGGCAAATTTGAATGTTAGTCGGTAATTGCCTGCGGTTACAGCTATGTTGCTGTTTAATCCCGGAAGTTTTTGGGGACAGTCGTCTACGCGTGGTTTTTAAGCCTTGGCACTTTCTTCGCGCTCTTATGATCGTGCTAGATTAGTCGGCCATATTCCTTGTCCATGTTGTCAATCAACGGTACCTTCTTGAAAGCGAGCTAAAGAATTATACAGATTCCCATTCATGGTGATTCGGGAAATCCGCTTTTTAAACATCGTGGTAGTAAAATTAATCTTAAAGGTGACGCAAATGAGGATGGTCCAGCGCTTCATAAGACTTAAAGGCAATTGGTATTTGCTAGCCAAAACCTTATGTTTAGTGTGGTGTGGTCTATTTCGTTATGGTACTTTCCGTTGAGAAATCCTTACGCGATCATAGGAATAAGTGGTTTTAGAGTTAAGAGTTACCATGTGGATTATCTTTTCACTCATGATAAACCCTTATAGCCGCTCTCCTTGTTCGTTACGTAGTATTTGTGTGTCTCAGTATGACATTTTTCAGGCATTCTTTTACGGTTAACAATGGTATTAAAATCACCAACAATGGCTTGTAGAATATATGGTCTCTCCTGTGAAAATTTTGCCAATCCATGCAGAATGCTTAGGTTTTATCTTCACTGTATTCTGATGTTTGAATGCAGACGATGAAAGTTGTCAAATCTTTTTAGACATATTCGTAAATTTATTTTATTTTGCAATGATATTATTATGTCCATAGTTGTGCTGAGATGGCCGCAAAAGCACGGCAGACCGGATATCTGTAAGTGCGGGTTCGAGTCCCGCCTGAGGTTCCGAGTTTTGCGGCCATCTCAGCACAACTATTGTCAAATCTTGTTTTGGACAACGTTTTTTCAACCTCTAATACTGCATGCTCTAAGAAACAGTTCTTCTCAAATGCTGTAAACAACGCTTAGTGGTCGGTGGCTTCTCGTTTCGGCCAGTCCCATGACGTACCTGATTTTCTTCGCATGCCTTAGAATGTCTTCTGTGGACAATTCTGTTGCAAGCGTAAATATGGCTGTCAAGAAGCCGTTAGTACTTATCAATTATTCGAGAAAATTTTTGGATCTTCAATTACGAATTAAAGTGAAATGCACAATCAGTCAGTGCGTAGTAAGATGCTACAAATTCAACGATTTTCCATAAGCATCCAGATCAAGAAAGGATAGTTCGAAGGTCACGTCTGTTCGTGCACATCGGCATTGATTACTTTAGTACAGCACTACTTTACTTAGGGCACATAATGGAAATGCTCTAGACTCATAATTACATACACAACGACTGAGCCAACGAGTTTGATGTAGTTTCGGGTACTTCGATTACTTTCGTTACGGATACTTCTGTTATCACATGTTCGAAGCAATAGTTTCTCTACAATATTGTAAACAATTGGTGGTTGGTGTCTTCTCGATTCGTTAAGATCGATGACGTCGTCCCTGATTTTATTAGCATGTATCAGAAGGTGCTCTATGAATTTCGATGCAAGTGTTTGTGCGTGATACGTGCAAATCGCTTAGTCCATTCACGTTTTAGCAGCTTAGTTCGCGATCAGGGGAATGGGGCCATTTTTTAAGTGTGTTTTGAGATTGTCCCTACTGCTAGATTTTTGAGCCGTTCCATGGGGCTAAAAAAATTTTTGCAAAAAAAAATTTGTCATCCTACTTTGGTTCTGATGCTATAGCATTCTCTCGTTATCCTTATAACCGAGGCTGCCGTATAGATTTTTTCGAGTTCATGAGAATGAGGCCCATTTCTTTTACTGTTTTTAGTGTCCGTTTCTGCGTTTAGCTTGCGGAGCATTTTTTGGAGAAGGGGGAAGTAAATATTTCCATTCTTAGACCTTACGGACATTTAATAGGAGACTCCTTACCGCTTCCCACGTACTTACTGATCAATTGTGGACTTAAGGCCAAATGGATAAGCAGGATAGAATCCAGGATAATACTAGAATATACACTTAAGTATAACCTATCACACACGCATGAATGTAGTTATGTGCACGCATAAGGTGTAAGCTGATACAGCGGAATGAGTGTTTATCTCCCTACGTTACCGCGTCTTTAGGTAAGTAAGAAGGGCGCTATTGGACCACTATTTACCTCATACCTGCGACCTTTGATGGAATCACATCGCCTCGTGACTAATCGGGTTGTGATGCCGTGATTAAAAAGGAGAGGGCTTATGAATGAATTGGGACCGATATTTAAGCAATATTGATTTTGTAAAGATTGGTAATTATATATCATTATATGAACTGCTCATATTAAAACACGTGCATAATATTATGGAAGCAGCGAATGCCGGATTTCCACACAGTATAGATTACGCCAATACTTATACAGAGAAATGAAATGAATACTTTGCTTCATTCTATGTTATATATCTCGTTTTATATATTGAACACTTTATCGAGTTGAGCTGGAGCAATTATTTCTTTGTGCGAATTTATAAAGTTGTTTTATCTACTTTGAATAGTATTTTCAGCTATGATATTAACTATTATAGTAAATAGTAACGCTGTACTGTGGGTACTGCTCTCGTACATGTTCTTCTATAGTTTCTGCTTGATGAGCAGAGGCTTTTTCTTTTTGCAGATGTTTCTCTCAAACAGCCTCATTGGCCACTTAGTCATTTTTATTAGATTGTATCAACTTTTTTGTTAATTTGATAAAGGATCCGAAATTTATTAACTAGTTCCATACATAAGTTTTTCCATATTCATGTTTTGTTTTTGTTCCTCATTTTTATGTTTTCCCTCTTGTTTTATATTAAGCCATTCAAAAGCATGGCTCTTTATAAGTGCTGTTATTATTTTAGTAGAGATGCTTTTGTTTTCAATAATTTGTTATTTTCTTTGAATTTTTGTAACAAGGTGCTTCTTACGATTACTTAGTTTAGCTTCAGCAACAGCCAGCATTTTGTAGCTGGGGTTTAAAAGAATAAAAATAATATAATAAAAATAAAAATTAAATTATAAATTTAGCCTTTTAATATACTGCTTAGCTTCAATATCTCGCTGGCGTCTGCCATCTTTGACGTATAACGGTGAGGCAATCGGTAGGAAGTAATTAGATCTCGAGCTAAACGTAACATCAATGAAACAGGATCTAACGAACGTGCTCATGAAACGAATGAACAGAAAAATCGATATAAGGTAGAGAAACGAAGAGACCAAATAACGTATAATAGTTTTTGTCTTCCATTGCTCATCACGTCGACTCGTACGAGATATTATCTTTTCGCTTACTCATACTTCGTTTCCAATCACTGCACCATACAATAATCACTGTCATCAATTGCTCTTCACCAAGAGGTGCAGCGGCTAAGTACGAATCAGGCGCATTTTACAATCAGCTGGGAAACGTTACCCGAAATGAAGAATCCTACTACAAATCTTTGTTGTCGGAGACCACCACTGGGAATGGAACGAGGAACGGAAAGCGTTATAGAAACGGAAGGTTTGGACTAGAAAATAGAAAGGAAATGCAAAACGTCTAGCGGTACTCGTGTATAAAGCATGCCTCTTTTATGGAAGCTCATTATTTGTGAAGAAAGGACATCGTCGATAGAGATGGGAGTCACTAATCGAAAAGAGCCACATAGAAATCTGTCATTCTTACTAACAGAAGACAGTGTCTTCTCAATACGTCGGTAGTACCATTTTTCTGCAAGAAGTCTGATCACCGACTTCCGCGTGCGGAGATTTATCTCGAAAGCGAGCTATGGCATGGAATCTGTCATTGTATGAAAAGAAGTTGTTTAATATGGATATGTTCTCAACCATATGCATCCCATACATCACTGACACATGAAAGAAGATTTGGAAGAAATGCTCAAAACAAGGAGAATGCGGTATAAGATCTGACTGTAACTCGTCTGACACGGCTCATAAACAATGTAAATCTTAGGGTTGCAGGAAGATTTAAAACTATACAAACAGAAAGGGTTGTTGGACAGTGCTCATCGATAAGGGAGTAGAGCCCCCTTTATTCACAGTGGCAACTCTTACTAAATTTGCACAACAATGATACAGCTTTGTGGTCGGTCCTTAACCTTCTCTAGTGGAGAAGCAATTTAACAAGGCGATGATGCTATTTCACCAAAGCTGTTCAATGATACATTGCAATAGATAATGAGTTTATTAGATTTGGACTCAAAAGGCATTCGTATAGCTGAATAAGTTGTTATCAAACCATCGTTTTACATCAGATTCGGGTAGAATGAAGTGAACGTTTTAGTTCTCGTATGTGTTTAACCTCAACTTCAGGCGATGAAACCGTAATAACACATAAGATTAACAACAGCAGTACATAAAGGGTTTCTACAATGAGATTATGATGAACAACACAAAGTCTGTGATTTTGCAATAAAGGAACAATAACTGGTGGAATACAAAGAATGAACCGAGGTTGAGTTAAAAGTTATGAATGAAGAGTATGGACTAGGCAGTAACCGAATTCGTCTATAATAGGGAAGGTTCAGAAAAATCAAAATGCTGGTAAGATTTGCTTTGCAGTCTTCTGGCCAGTCATGTAAAATTGAACATTTACCATTTTGATTTCAATATTTGCACTTTCCGGCCTTTAATGCGACAGTTCTTCGAGCCATACTACAATAATAAATGTCATTAAGTGTCAGATACATAAGAAAAAAGAAAAGACATGATATTCATCTACAATTTTTCTATACGTCTCGTGGATGACACTATTTTATTTTTGACGAGCACAGAGGAAGCAGAGATAGTATAAAACGAACTGTACAAAGTTAGTCAACGATATTGAATTCAAATTTTCAAATTTAATATGATAAATCTTTATTTTTACGTGGGCGTTCTATGAACATAGGGAACGATATGAGACACGAATTATGCAGAAGTTGGAAAGCTGTATGGCCTGCGTAAGAACTTTTAAAAATCATTCTTCACTCAACAGACGCCAGAATGCGTGCTCACATCTCTGACTATCAGTATTTCTGGCGCTTTGCTTCGCATTTGAGACTCGAGTTGATAGTCCAGCCTCGTTAAAAATACAAAGAATTACTCGTAATGCCTTAGTAAGTTATCTTTTCAAATATAACCGGCAAACACGACACGAAGACGTACTCCACATTACTGATCTCCCAAAACTAACTCGTCTACAAAACACAGAAGAATACGCGTCAATATCGAAACATAGATGGGCTGGTTATAGAGCGAGAAAAGACGACAGATGTACAAAAGAACTGTAGAATGGTGTCCAAGAGAATTCAAATTTTCAGTTGAGTGACCATATACAAGATAGGCGGACGTGTTAGCGGTTAATGTCACAGCTGTATTCCAACTCCTCACAATTTTGGGATCGCGGAATAGGTTACGCCAGTGTTATCATGTACGGAGAAGGCATTCGCCATGGACGATAGTCACGTGAAGAATAAACGAATGAAAGCGTAGTAGTAACAGCACTGTGTGTGAAAACTAACCATCCAAGTAACCAAGTAAGTTTAAAAGCCTACGTGGAAAAAAATGTACAGTTTTTTTGACATTAGTTTTTAAGGAGAATAGAATTTTTTTGCAAATATTCTTTAATTGTGAGAATGTTTTACGTCGTTCATTTTTCTTTTTTTCGTTCATTATTATTTGTTTAGTCTAATTTTTTCATTGTTATTCACTTTCTTGTGTGATTCTATGAATAAATCAAACTAATCTATTGTGTTGTTTTCGACTTATGAATTCACTGCAATCCGAATTGCGTTAGTCTTCACATTTTTGCTTTGCGTCATTTATTTTGTTCCATATTGTATTTGTTCCATAGCTAGAGGTGATTTAAGCGTTTGTTATCGTTGCATGATTTCCTCCATCACAATGAGTACATTTATGAATCTAGTTAACATAAATCTTTCAAAAACAACTGTGAAATTGATCTTGTTTTATTCTGTTTCAGGTATATGATAGATAATGCTTGAGAAGCGAACGTCACTCACGTATCTAATTTAGGCCACATTGTATGTTTCAAGGAGCAACTCCTTGTAGACCGTATTCTACCTCAATAACTACGGAACGGTGTGTATTTTTAATCTATCCGTTATTCAGCAATTCATGCGTGCAATTGCGATGTAAATTCTCCGAAATTTGAGTATTCAATCGATCAATGTAGGGGAGAAGCTATTTTAGAAATTTCATTACGTTCTCAGTCTTCAAAATGAAAATTTTGCTAGAATGAAGTAACATTTGTCGTACTACCATAACTTCTGAGTACTTTTAATCCTCTCACTTTGTGTGCATGCCACAGAATTTTAATGCATGCTTATAAAAAATTGAGTCAAAAAGCTTCACCCTTGAAAATAATAAAGTTAAAAACCCATGAAATGAACAATAAAAAATTCTGTACATTATGTGAAGGACAGTCTTTTTATCTACTTTTTGTATGCAGATGTGTGAAATAAGGTACATGGACGTGTTGGACACATAAATAGTTTTTTAGTTACTTTTTATTTTCTCTCTACTATGACATCATATAATGATTCTATTTAACATACCGCATAAGTAAGAGTTAATCCCAGAACTCAGAACTGAAATCGATACTCGAACATGTTTCTAACCTGATATGTGCACTGATATAAGTTTGTTACCATTTTGGTAAGTTATACAAAAGATTACATCTCTTTAAGCTCCATTTACAACCATTTTTGTCCGTATGTCGCTTAATTTTCTTATAGTGTAAGCAGCCCTTTTATGCTTCTTTTTACGTCTATTATTCTTATTCTTGAACGCAATATATATTCGGAGCTTTGAACCAAGAAAGTTGCCCTGATATTATGTCTATCGGCGACATTTAAGAAGGCATTGTTCCAGCTTTTTCTAAGTATTTCGTAAATAATTGATATGACTGGGGTGTATCATACCATGTTTCAGGTGACTAACTAAGATAGATTACGTTAAACATTCAGTGATTTCTGGAAAGCTAAAACGGAGTTCTTTTTCTACGTAATTTCCTTTGTATTGCTATTGTATTAGTTCCGGTTCATTAGCCGTTTTCTAAAATCCTGAATTGAGTAGTAGTACCTGAGAATTGTGTAATTAAAACAAGTAAAAAGATGGGAAAGATAGCGAATCATTCTCTGCATTTAGTTACAAGCTACATTAGCTTGATTCACTTCAAACCATGGGTCTATTAATTAGTGATGGTTCAGTGGTAAAATGATCACTTGCCACTTTGGACGACCTGGGTTCGTTCTCTTGCCAATGCACAAAAATGGTTTGTTGTAGCGTGCTTGACGTAGATGAGGCACCCGGGACTTCTGTTGATTGATGAACAAGTGTAGAATGCATGTCGGACTTTACTGTGTTTTAGCAAGTACCTTGAACTTGAGAAGTTTAACGTTATAAAATAATATTAACAGTAACATAACAACAATACGAAAACACGATAATACAATAACAATTATCTACTAAACGAAATATCGCGGTATTTCAGCGAAATATTGAAATGCAATATAACATTGATAAATAATAAAATAGAAGAAAGCGAGTTGACAGGAGGTGGAAATATTGAATGATGTTTGAAATATAATGGTGAGATGAACATAGTGTTCCTAAGATTTGGAGCCTTTTAGACCCTATCTTTCAGTGGTCTGTGATAAGGTCAGTGCGATACGTAGAAAGCAGACTTGATTAGGGTCAGTGAGCTCATGACATATACCAAAGATTTAGGTTATTCACCAACAATATGATTGGGCTTAAAAACAAAATTATACATTCAGAAAAAAAGGTTAACAAAGAAACTGTGTCGCACGCGGCTAGTTGAACTCATAAATGTTAGATTGGAACAGAATCAATTCAGTGATCTGTATATATTAAAGGTAGAAAATATTTTCTGTACACCCTACGCCCACATTTCTTCTCACCTTAGTTGGATTCGATATAGTCACGTGTTAGTCGGTAGTCACGTGTTTTGTGTTTCCGTTTTTTTCTTGCAATCTCATCATGTTCCAGCTCTGATGGTGTGAAGAGATTTTTTGGTATACGGAGCTGACATGCTGACAGCAGTGTATTGTTGGGAGTACTCTGCTGTTGCTTCTTCTGGGGTTTCTTCTGCGTTTCTCGTAGCTTGAGCAATTTGTTGTTTTAGCACTGTTAGACATTGATTTCTCCGGATTTTCCATTTTAATGGATTCGTATGACTTCCATTTCTTGCATTTTTGGCTTTATAAATGTCTGTGGTTCTACTTATAGCATTGCGAATATGTTTCCTTTTCTTCTCTGCTGTATAACAAATTTCGAATCGAATGTATAGAAAGTGTATCGGCCCAAGGAGTTGTATTTGCTGGCTACCCTGCATTTATGTATAAAAACAGTCTCAAGTTCAAAATGGATTCCTGTCATCACTGTTGTTAACTGTTCTGTTGTTAGTTTATCAATTGATCTACTGTGCGGACGTTTCATTGATTTTATAAGCTTTTCGTAAAACCCTGTTTGTATACCAGAGTTGGTGTGTGGTTGTCTTGGATTGTTTGAATTAGCCGTTGAATTGAATATATCAAAGTTGGTATCGGTATTAGAATAGGATAAACGTTGTAATCATTGAATACGGTTAATCTCAAATTTTGGTAATTAAATCATTTTTTACGTCCTCAGATGACGAAAACGATGTCGCACATGATCGTAGAAATGAGTGTGTGCCCTTTTCTCGGATACAGAACCAACCATAGAGGTGTTACCTAATTGGGAATCGACTGCCAGACATAAACTTAGGTAATTAGACCTTTATTTCATCAATACACAAAAACAGAATCGTTATGCAGCATTACGTGATTATGCAATAAGATAACACTTCTTAGTCAAATTAAAAAGGTTGGGAGGAATAATATGTGGAAATTGACATAAGCAACACATCTTGAATTAATGCAATGAGTTTATCGTGGTCAGTAGCATAATAATGATTGAATAAGGAAACAAGAACAATTACTGGAGTGTAAATGATTGAACGAGGTTGCCTTAAAAGTTATGAATGTTGAATAGGCACCTAACGTAGTTGCTTATGTACGCAAGCGACGCATGGAGATGTGGGAAGAATGTCGTTTGCTGTCCTCTAGTTAGTCTCTCCTGGATGCTATTCTCCTGAGGCTATTCGAAATCGAGAAATCTTATTGGCCTATATTTGGATATTAGCCCTTTCCGACGTAGAAATTTGCAATTTGGGTTTTAAAAGTGAGAAGAGTAATTCTTTGAACTGTATCGCAATACTATCTGTTGCTAAGTATGACATATATAGGATGATAGAGATAGAGAAGGTTCAGTATCCATCAAGAATCTTTTCTATACCTTGTCAGGGAACGAATAGAGTTGTATACTTCTATTCCATTTCTCTGTCGTCAATTTCCCTATTTACTCCTACATAGAGGGCGCAGTGGCTCAGTGGTGGAGGTGCCGCAGTGACACGCCGGCCCGAATCCGTTCGGGGCCGCCCCCCAGGCCTACCAAGCCCGCCATCCCTCCGGGGTCGGTAAATTGGTACCAGAGGAGTCTGGGTAAGATAACTGGCGCTGAGTTGGTGAAGAGTGGTCAACTCAAGTCATGTATAGACCAGGCACGCATTCAACCGCCTCCACGATGTCACGTTGAACATGACTGCGGGGGCGCATCCCACCACAAGGGATTGATCAACGCCAACAATTATCAATTATTATCTTACTTCTACATAATTTTGAACGCGTTATTGAGTTTCATTTCCAATAATTCTCCATAATGTGGATTTTGGGTTTTTCTCGTTTATTACCAAACTTGGCGTCGTGATTTGCGGAGTTTTCTCGATAGGTCACTTAGCTCCCTATATTTGTAAGGTAATTTATTGAAGCGTTGGCGTTGTATATAATGCATAATTATTTGGAGTACTTGACGACGTAGTTTTGGGATCCAGAAGTTTTTTTGTGCGATTGCCAAGGTGTGACCAATATCAAGGTGATTACTTGTGTGATAGTCTGATTTTTACTAGAGTGAGCCACGAGTTTTGCAAGGTTATTGAAGTATTCATCACATGTCGCCATGATCAAGTCGTCTGAAGCTTCCCAATAGTTCATCTGCTTTTGGGTGAATTTTAAAATGTTCCATTGCCTGTAGAATACTCGTCTTTATGCAACGATATCTGATGCTATTTGATGAGTATTTTGCTTATGACTTTGATTTCGGTGGTCACTTTTGGTCGGGTAGGTCATTGCATTGCTTGTTCTCCATGCTTTCCATCAGTGAGAGTCTGATTTGTTCAACGTGTCGATGTTCGGATATATTAGAGCTTTCATTCTTTTGGTTGTCAAAGTATTATCAATACTTTATTGATAACTTACTTTATGTGTCGAATAAAACTTCTTTCAAGTCACCATTTTTTTTCGTGCTATGAAATCGATACATAGTTTTACTTTACGTGTTGGAATCTCTTTATGACATCAAGAACTTGGTCCTCATACTGAATTGATAGTTGACCATATTTATTTAGGTGTCCACTTATTTATTTATTACTTAGATTTTTATTTTATTCTCCAAGAATACTTCGAGGTATGTTTGAGATAAACAGTCTCCAAAAATTGTCTTTGTACGAAATTTTTTCCGTAAAACTTGAGACAGCGAGGGTGGGCAGTCCAAGACGTGTTCCTGTTTAATTTATTATCTCCCCTTTTTGCATACTTTTCACTTACTTCTTATCCTTAAATGTCTTAAGGACTTTTAGTTCATTCTTCAAGAATAGTACACAATCAGATGCGTTCTCTATTGTATTTGTTGGCGTTGTATCGATATTCTTCAAATTCTTTTTTTATTTCTTCTGCTCATGGTTGGTTGACTGAAGATCCCTAGTTCTGAACGGATTCTTGAAATTGACATTTGATTTTGCTGAAGTCTATCACAAGTGTTACGCCGTTACAAATGGTATTTGCGTCATACAATTATGAATCTTCATTTACGTCTTTGTACTTAATGTTGACAGAGTCCAGATCGTCCTCGTATTCTGCTAGCAGCTTATCAAGATATTTACAACACTGGGCGACGAGCCGTCTTCCATACTATTCACATTAATCATTACGTTTGAATGCTCTAGAATTTCATTACTATGTTCTCTATTGTAAAGAAAAACGTGTGCATATAAAAAGTGCTATCGAGAATTGTAATAAAGATCGCAATTCAGTTAAAAATGACACTGTTTGCGTTAGCTTGGGTGGTTAAATGTCTGTGCTACGGGTTGCGAACGACGATCGGTTCCTTCAAACGGCCAGTGCAATAAAACTATCTGTTGCAGCGCTTTCGATTAGACTGCTTGTCGATGTGCAACGCAGTACTTTCGTTTGTCGATTAATGATTGAATGTTGATTACTTATGATATGAATATTTCTAGAAGAATTAACGAGTGGCGGGGGATCTGGTTTTGTATCTCAGGCAATGCACAGATGATGTTATTTTTTCGTAGCGTGTTCGATTAGATTTCTCGTTGACATGCTACGAGATATTTTGTTGTTCGAATCATTTGGTGATAGAATGGATGTAGAATGATTAGTTTTGCAAAACATGCAAACGTGAAGAAGAAAAAATCTATAGTCAACTCTTTTTTGTCATTAGATTTCTAATTCAGATAAGATAAACGGGATAAACTGTTGCGAATGTACGCATATAGTAGGTTGATTGTCTGCCACTCAGCTCTTGTTGTTTGCGATTGTAGGAGTTCCATTGTGTAAATAGCCTAAGTAGAAACGAGTTTATATGAGTAGTGAGTGCCTGTCCAACTGAACAACCTATAATACAATAATAAGAAGAGTATTTATAATTATGAGTACGGTACAATGGTACAGTACTAACCTACAAAACTAGAGTAAAAATAATGAAAACGTCATGTAACTGTATGACAGAGATGATACGTGACAACAATCAGATAGAACATAAGACTAATGGCAAGTAACATAGTAACGCTAATTTGATTTGTTATGATGATTTATAATACTGATAGATGCCTCATTATTTAGTCGTGATTGATCTCTTAGGCACTATTAGGAGACGGATGTCAATCTGCTGCTAAGTTTGCACCGAGGGTGATGTTGATGGTTGATTAAATATGAAATGAAGGTCTGAGTCTTGCTCCTAATCCGCGCTGTAGTACATGTTCCGCTGCACAATACAATGGACGATGCGAAAGTAAGCAACAGAACGCCTAATCAGGCTCTTATTATCGTTTTGGCAATTTTGAAGAAGTCGAAATGAATGTATGAGAGAGTGTTACCTAAAATTTGATGATGATTGATTCCTGACCAAATCTGCTGCATATCTTTGATAATTTTTCTGATACCAACTTACCCCCTTTAATCTAACCTTCGTCATTAGGCTTGTTAAATGATGACATTCTGATATACTAACATCTTTGCTATATGTTGAATATTCTATAATTTCAAAAATGTGTTAATCTAGCTTAATGACCTCGAGTATGAGTGACCGTAATACATCCTGTCTGTCTAAACCACTTCCCTTTTCGCAAATTATTATCGAAATTTCACCATTAGGGTTTGAAACTATGAAGTAAAGCATGTAGCAATCAAATGAATTTCTTTATAAATTTTTCATCTGATTCGATGCTATCTAGGAATATTTATCGTAAATTTTCATACGATATTTTACTCAATCCCTTCATTGCGTTTCGTTGGTCATTTGAAAGACATCACGTAATTTTTCTACTTTTTCCCACTTTTGATTACACATAAGTGCGCTTTTATTTACGGAATGTTTTACTCGAAAATTGAAAACGATGGAGAAGTTGAGGTCGATCTGTTGCACAATTTCGCATGTTGGTTGATTATGTTCCATTTCATTCCGTTCATTCTACTAAAAAACGATAGTAAAATGGTTCCTAATTTTTTAGTGATAAGTGATTCTAATACTTTTTTCTTGCCAAAGTAAACTCCTAAAGGTGCAGGCATTCGAGTAGTCAGATGGAATTGTACAAATTTTCATAAGGTGAAAAAAGTGGCATTTCATTTTTACCTGAGATCAACTGCGACAAACCAGAACATCAGGTCTACAGTGTCCCTTATATTTTGGTGACAGCTCAAAGTGTAAAAAAAAAAATAAAGTACCTAAATGGATCATAAAAGCAGTAGCTAATAATCAGAATAAGTCCAGATTGTTATATTGGACTAATTTTAATAATATTTGATGTACGCTATTTCGAGCGTGGGCGATCCTTCCAAGTATGTAATTGAGGGAGTAAAATATTAGGTGATATTTTGAAAGATTATCAATTTTCAACGATAATGACCCATTTCTTTGCAAAAGTGAATGTTATTAAATGGTTTATTAAATAAAACTTCTTTTAAAATACGACGCCATTTTTCACGCAAGAGGCTGTTGCTCTGCTTCAGTAAAATGTGTGACCAAGTACCTCGTTTTAGAATTCTTGTCCTTAATATGAAAATATAGTTTATGTTAGGTAGATTTATTCCAAACTGCTACTACTTTCAAGCTGAAGGTAACAAAATCATATAATGCTCTGGATGAATAAGAACACACACATACTTGAAGCTGGTGTAAACTGCAAATCACCATCTTAAAATATGTCCACGCTGCATTCTACCTCGTTTTTGTATGATGCATTTTCCTCGTAATTCTTGGCTGCACCTCATAGTGCTACCAATTCTTTATAGAAGAATACAGCAATTTGAAATGCGTCCAGTAAAGCGGTCAAGTGGAAATTCAAAACTATAGTCTGTACAGTTGTAGTATTTACACCTCAAAAGCTATCAATACATTACTCTGTCTTTCAGAAAGATAACCTTATTAACCACATATCTATTAGACTTAGTGAAATGTGCCAAGTGAGAAGAAGTGACATACAGAAATTATTACGCCAAGCGAAAACTGAATTTTTTGTTATCAAATTCATTTTAGGTATATTATAAATAAACTTAAAAACTTATTTTATCAAAGACAAATCATAGACAATTAGAAGCTGGAAATACCTAATTGGGATGGATCGATATTCAATTATGATTTAAGCAAAAGTAATGAAGTGAAATCGACTTAATCGAGTGACGATGCACTAGGTAGTGATAGCAATGTGGACTACTTGTATCACATGTTTTATTCCAATATATAGCTAGAAATGTTCAATCATTATTACAATATGGCTTTCCCATAACGTAGGCACTGCATAAAAGTTCTTTGAAAACAAAGACGTCTTAGTTAGACTCCTCGTGAATTGTATCCGTGACAAGTGATGCTAGTCGTAGACTGTAAACATTTTTCTTTTTGTAAACAACACATTATATTGCTTTTATAGCTATGCGTAATTGCTGAAAAGAAATTCATATCTAGCAATGAATTATTGCTCCTAATCTGAACAACAGCTAATGTTAGCTAGAATCCTAAAATTGTCGCTTATTTCGCCTTTTGAAAAGAATCTAGCTTTACAAAATTCTCAACATATTACATGTTAAAGCTACAGTCAATTCAATTAATCAGAAGTACAG
This sequence comes from Dictyocaulus viviparus, assembly GCA_000816705.1. Taxonomy (NCBI): domain Eukaryota; kingdom Metazoa; phylum Nematoda; class Chromadorea; order Rhabditida; family Metastrongylidae; genus Dictyocaulus; species Dictyocaulus viviparus. The sequence continues at coordinate 57,967 of KN716698.1, read as the reverse complement.
GTTCGTAATGGATCTCTCTGAAGGAGTTTGCATGGTATGCGGTGATCGGTCAGCTGGCAAACATTACGGTGTAATGGCATGCTACGGTGGGTCTCTTATCAAGCCACGCATATTCATAGCTTTTTCTTTATTTATGCTCTTTCCATTATGGACACAAATGATCAGACAACGATAATAAGCAAACATTGTACAAATGTTTTAATTGGGAAAAACTTTTGTGGAATTCTTCTCATTGGCTACATTGCTTTATTATTAGACTTGTGGTAGCATATATCACCATATATATATTCACGTTCAAAAAATTCAGAGACGCTTGTCTTTAAAAAATCTTGAACTCATCCGCTGTCGTCAAGTAGATAGCGGATAAGCGATAAAAGAAGATCAAAGAGGAAAGAAATGATGAATGAAGCAGCTTAGGCTGGCGAAATCATTCACAACGCCCATCGACGCTTCAATTGATCGAAAGAAAAAGATAGCTACCGCAAAAATGAAACTTTTACCAAGAAGGCAATGGAAAAATTTTTCTACACTTTCTATTTCGATCTCTTCGATATTCACATTCGTTTGCCTTTTTAGTAAAGAAAGCAAAGACGTATAATGCTTACTGCTCTAGAAGTCCTCGCGAAGTCCGACATGCTATTTCGTCAGTTAGAAATTGTTCAGCTCCCGGACCAGATAGGATTTGACCATGACATCTGAAGAATCTATCGCCAGTTCTAATTTAAACACTAGCTCAAATCTTCACACGTTGATTTTCAGAGTTCAAAGTTTACGATTTCGTAGAAACAGAAATGTTTGTGGAAGCGTTGACTAATCAAGCACTTTCAATTCCATACATCAAAATACATCGTAACTTATACAAGGTGTTTTGCTAAAGCTAATCATCATGCGATAAATAGAATAGGACGACATAGGAGAAATAATTGACGGTCAGCAATTTTACAGTCGTTTCGACGATGACATTGTATTCATTGCAACAAACATTGAAAAAGTGGAACAAATAGCTGATTTCGACAGTGTTCGAGGAGAAACGCCTTGATTCAAACCTCATGAAAACTCTTTTTAATGGGAACGGATACTTTTCTGATAGAACATTCTCACACAACGGAAGGAACGTCCGAGAGGGCTAAAGCTATTTCTATCTAGTACGTGAGATCAATATAATGAATGACATAGCACAAGAGCATAGCAGAAAGATAGCAGCGGTTTGGGGAAGACATAATAGAACCGAAGAAATGGTGAAAACAACAATGAATATATCTTGCTTTAATACATGCTTTGCAAATATAGACATTACGTAAGCAGGATAAACGATCACTGGGCGCAATACAAAGTTACGTTAAAAAATTGGTGCTACGCGTTTTCCGTATCACACAAGTTAAAAAAAAAGGAATTCAAGGTTTCGACCTACGTCAGCGATAAAGATCAGAGACGCAGCCGAAGATCTTTCGAAGATTAGGTGGCTCGGACATATGATGCGTATGAATACTGACCGGTGGACACGAGCTGTAATTGAATTCATCTCACCGAGCATTAAACGCACTGCTGACGACCGGGTCAGACCTCTTCACCGAAACAATAGAAGGGAACGCGATAAGGAGAAATGAAAGTTGTACTGGTGCCCACTCGACTCTGTCGATGGTTAACAGGTATCACCAGCCAATGGTCTGATTTCTTCACACAGGACCTAGAAAGTGGTTATGTTATTCAACGATTGCCTAAAGCAAAAGGAACTCATTAGATTATCTTTGCGCGCGATAGAAAGAAATAAAAGTTTCTTTTTTACTCGACTCCGTCGTTGATCAACGCAAATCCATTTAATCTAGGTAAGGCTTCGTAATGGTTGACAAGAGTGTTCTCAACAAATGAGTAAGTGATGTTCCTTTTTTTGTTCAAGGTTTTTTCCTGAATTAGACATGATACAAGTGTAATGGTTTTGGTATATTGTGGAATTGGTAGTGGAAAAGGGAATATTTTTTTCGATATTGAAAATATCTAATAAGTAGGTGAAATTGCTAGGATGAGGTGAAACCGGAATGGGTGATCCATAATTTTCATCCATTGTTTTCTGTTAAAGTTGCTTTTACACAAACGCCATGGCATTAAAAAGTGGTGTTACTGCTTCGAGCTCATGGGATTCAAAAAACTTGTTATAAATAAATCTGCTTTTCTTGTAAGAATAACATATCGCAAGTCTCAAAGCTTAAGAAGTGTTAGTACTCTTATTTTATACTGTTAGACTCTGAGAGCTTTGCATAACATGAGATTCAATGAAAAAGGAATCACAAAAATTTGTGTTCGGGTTTTGGAATTCCACATGAATTTTTAGGGTTGGGTATCTAATAAATTGTTTGCCATTTTTGTTGAATTCCCTTCAAGTAAAGAAATTGTGCATGTCCCTATTCATTTACAAGTGATTTAGTTGAAGGTGAAGCTTTTTCTCTTGCCTCGGTTCTCAAGGTTTAAGTTTACTTCGGTTACGACGATGGCTCCATTGAGAAAACGCTAACTTTCATTGAAGTAGAATGCTTCCACGTAAGGGTTTTATATTTTGGGTGTTGGACAATGAAGACGAATAGTTGAATTAATGAGCAGCAACGCCCATCTACTCTTCGCTATAGATCCGAGGTCTGAACTTCGCGTCCCAGTTAAAATTTGTGAGTGTTAATCACTTTTTAGACGACATCGCCCATGTGCTCTGTGGATAGCGCGTTGATTTCTTCACGTGGTTGATGTATCGGTCCATGTCGCTGCTTTGAAACACTAAAAAAATTTTTGAATCAGAGCGTGAAATTTTGGTTGTGTTAATTGACCGATGACTATCATGAGGTACTTCATGTAGTGAATCCTAAATTTGGCTATCTATTAAACTTGGCATTCAGTAAATACATAGCTTGCTATTTCTTTTTTGAGCAAACACAGTTAGTCGATAAACATTTTATTGAAATGGCTAACGTTTTGGCGGTTTCGCCTTCCTCAGAGTCTGGAAAGGTCGGCTTATTCACAATTCCCTAGGCAGAAATACCTTCATTACTCAACAGAGAGAATCGTCAAACCATAAGAATAGTAATAATAAGATAAGATAATTGTTGGCGTTGATCAATCCCTTGTGGTGGGATGCGCCCCCGCATTCATGTTCACGTGATATCGTGGAGGTGGTTGAATGCGTGCCTGGTCTATACATAACTTGAGTTGACCACTCTTCACCAAATCAGTGCCAGTTATCTTCCCCAGACCCCTCTGTTTCCAATTTCCCGCCCCCGGAGGGATGGCGGGCTTGGTACGCGTGGGGGGCGGCCACGAACTGAATCGGCCGGCGTGTCACTGCGGCACCTCCACCACTGAGCCACTGCGCCCCCTAAGAATAGTAAACTTTGATAAACTCACAGCTTTATTGAATTTTCTACTTTGTAATGAAGTAGAAATTAATCACATGGGAGTCACATGAACAGACAATGCACCTAACGACGAAACTGTCGAAACGTTAGCCATTTCAATAAAGTATTTAACAATCTCGTATTTGCTCAAAAAAAGAATAACAAAGTATCCAGGGTCATTTATTAATACTACTGTGCTAATGTTACACTACATAAACTCAAAGTGTATGTGTGACTGATTGAACTTATCTTTATAAGTAAAGCAATATGAAAAAATCAAATGTTCGGGCTTTTGTTCTATGGCAATTTATTGTAGGATGCAAGGGATTTTTTCGGCGTACAATACGCAGTGGACAGAACTATTCGTGCCGGTTTCAGCGGAAATGTAGCATCGACAAAGGTATGTCGAATGTGGTGATTGTTTTTGCAGAAAATGCTTGTTGTAATGAAAGCACAGTATTCAGACCAGAGAAATGCCTGCAGATTCTGTCGCTTTCAGCGGTGCCTAAATGTGGGAATGGAACCTGATGGTTAGATTCTATTGCTTAGCAAAGCTTTCCTGTTAAAATTATTTCAAAACATTGCATCAGCTAATGTTTGTGGAAAATTTTTAGAGCTTCCAAAAATTAACATCAAATTTGAATTTTTTTGGCCTCAATCGGTCATGGTATGATAAGATAAACTGCAGCCGTTAATTGACCTTTGTGAAATGCACACCGCATTCGACTTTATCATGATATCGTGGAGATTGTCGAATGTTAGTTTGATTTATACGACTTGAAAAGATCAGTCTCTATTGAATAAATTGCTTTGGAATGAACCAAAGCTCGAATTAGGTTTCTTTCATGCCCATCATCTCTACGGCGTCGGTAAATTGGTACTAAAGAAATCTGAATAAAATAAACAACATTGGCTTGATGAAGAGCGGCCAACTGAAGTCCCTTTATTGATAATAGTTGGCGTTGATCAATCCTTGTGGCGGGATGCGCCAGCGCATTCATGTTCAACGTGATATCGTGGAGGTGGTTGAATGCGTGCCTGGTCTATACAATGACTTGAGTTGACCACTCTTTACCAAGTGAAATGCTAGTTATCTTACTGAGATTCCTCGTTTCCTAGTCATTTTACCCAGATTTCTCTGGTACCAATTTACCGACGCCAGAGGAATGGCAGGCTTGATAGGATTGGTGGCCGCCGCGATTGATTAATTCTGATTCAGACCGGCGTGTCAATGTGGCACCTCCACCACTGACCCACCTTAAGTCATTCTATACACCAGACATTCAACCACGATCACAATACCGCGCTGATCTGTAAAGATATTCATTTAATTATTAAAATCTACAGACATAATATGTAATTTTTAATTGTGTGCTCAAGATATTTCGATATATTCATAAATGTTTGAATTTTCTTCTTTGCACGTAACATGTTAGTCATGCTCTCAAACTCGTTCCAACTTTAATTATCATTTAAATAATAAGTTAAACAATGTATGTATATGCTATGGAATTTAGAATTTAGTGCTTGAAGGACTAACTCCAACAAAAATCCTTCCTTTATAAGATAACACTTTCATGCTGACTTTCTACAATATTTTGAAATAGCGAGATAGCTAAGGTGTCTAAGTTTTGATGGAATTTCAGCTATTCGTCCAGATCGTGACATCATAGGAAAACAGAAAAATCCACGTCGCAAGAAATTGAAACGTGAAGATAGTTCGCTTCCATCACCTGGCAGTGATTCACCGTAAGTATTTCATTAATTTAACAGCTTTGCCACACTTTTTCGTACATAGATAATTTGAACACAATAGATAATAAATTAAACTTTTCTCGAACAATGTAACGTACTGATGACTAAACGTTCTTATTCGCACACTCTGTACTGAGGTTGTTCGGTTTGTTTTAGTAATATCTAAAATATTTCGAGATATTCATTTCACCGATATTTTTCTGTCTATGTCTTAGCAGCTCGGTTTTATAAGCGATAGCTCTCATGTAATTAAACAAGCTTAATTGCGGAGTCTTGAATGTGCAATTATTTTTTCAATATCTAGCTCACCTCATGAAGATGTGTTGGTGACATTCCTCGTCGACGTAGAACTACAGTCCATGAGTGGTCGCGCTATAGGCTCCCCATTATCCATCAACGTTCAGCGAATCAAACCTGATCCTGACATGGACATCAGCTCTTTGTTCAGCAGTCCTTTTGCTTACGAACATGAAACATATCAGGTTGGATTATCACTGTTTTTAGAGTGTCAATTGTTAAAAAATTAGTAATTTCTTTCAAGTTAAATAACTCAAGTCATTTTTGCCACGTATAATCAACATATGTGGCGCAGCTGTATTAAAAATGTTTTGTAAAATGTAACAGAAGATTGTGATCTATTGGATCCTGCTTGGTTGTTTCTTACAGCTTTTTAAGCCTTCTATTCGATTATAAAATGTGTAATGCTGAGTACACCTTGAAATTTGTATGTTTTCTTTAAAATTGTAACCTGAAACGCGAATAGTCACCATATTGGACTTGCATATAAAACGTTATACATGAATGACAACCAATTTCAGTACGTCGGGTATAATTTTGATTGCTTCTGTTCTCAATATTCCGGGGATTTGTCCATTTGGTGTCATCAAAGTTGTGAGAATTCTTTCTGAATAATTGACGATTACAGATGGGATATGCCATGGATCGAGTAGCATCTGTTGAGCAGTTGGCTTCAGCATTACGCCGATATCTGCTTGCTACTGTGCACTGGATTGAAGCACTGTTTTCCTAGCACAGATTGATAAT
>KN716698.1:28909-43766 GCA_000816705.1 Dictyocaulus viviparus | reverse complement strand
AAGAAACCAGTGAACATTATCATTTCATCAGATAGTTCACATCAGACCAGACAAAGCATATCTTTAAAGACTCGCCTGGTTTGACGGAAGCATCGTCGCTGGCACTTACTCAACTTCGTGACCGAGTACAAAATGCACTGTTTCAATTGATACGTGAGAACTCTTCCGTGCTGCACAATGTGACGAGTCGTTTCGGCAATATGCTTCTATTACTGCCACCACTAGCGGTTAGTCATTATTTTCTTGGAGTGTGAATTCAAATTATCCAACTTAGCTTGCAAATTAACAGATAATGTTTTTGTAGTTCTTTTTTATGGTTTATCAATTGTTGATGGTACTATGATCTAAATCTAGTTGTCCATTGAATCTTAGTGTAAAGCATAGTTGTAGAATATCAAAACAATGTTATATGAAATGCTTCACAAAGAATCCACGAATTTCTTTTAGAAGTTGAGTTCGTTAGTTGGAGAAAATATTCAATTTGCCCGTATGTTTGGTGGCTCGCTTGATCCGCTACTTGTCGAGCTGTTTGCAGATAACACTTCTGAAGTACGTTATTTTCACTCTCTCACAATGATAAAATATAGTGGACACTGGGTCTGCTAGTGTTTAAATACCCATGTTTGAGGTAAGATTTGATCGCTAGATTTTAATTTTAGGTAATTAAAGTTTCATTGAACCAATATGTCGAGATTCATATACTTGTTGCAACAATCGTACTATACTGAGAATTAATATAGAGGGAGAAGCATAAGCATTCCAATGAGATCATCATCTGACATGAAACTCAGTTAACAAAGGTCACTTGAATATAAAAATGGAGCGGAGTCGAGTCGTAGTGTAGTGGATGAGCGGAGGCTTCATTGAATTTTGTTAAACAGTACGTGAGGTTGGTATATAGTGTTCTGTTCAGTTGGGAACAACAATACAACGCAAGCAGAGGCCAGCGTTTTGGTAAAATTGCAAGGTTTATGTCAATCATGAGATACATTCGATTAAACACCATCGTAATTCTTACTGTAGAAATTTTCCAAAGTTTCAAATCTCGAACACCAAGTCAAACATATATCTTCTATTAAATAAACAGCATCTCAAAGTGGATTCTCCGTGTAGGCAAGCGCCAATATCATTATATAGACTGAGGTCCTATAATTAAAGTAGAAAATCCGCTTATCTATAACGAAATAGGGTATATGCACGGGTGTTAAGTGCGGTGATTGGCCTCTGGAATGGGGATAATTGATAAAATGATATTTTTCAGATAAGTAAGTTGATTTTTATGTTTTTATTCGTTGTGTTGAGATTGTGAGCGCATAAGTATATTTCAGGTAATTCCATCACCATCTACAAAAGAGAGATTGGATGTATCTACGCAGACTTATTCATCTACCTCACCTTCATTGCCTTCCGATCTAGGCGAAATTCACGATGAAATGCCAGCATGCACGGAACCATCTCGTCCTGCTCCTACTCTTCTCAATGGAGGTATATATCATTTATATAGAGGTCTACCGGAAAATTCTTTTCATTTTTAAAATGAAACAAAAACAGATTTTCCTTATCGTCAATACATTTTATTGAATAATATATTTGTCATTGTTTTTTGCATGCTTCCGCAGCATGCATAACTTAATCCAAGTCGAATCACAGAAAAGAACAGATATTGAAAAGTTGTGTTGTGTTAGATTAAAGCTGTTTATTGATAAACTTGATTGAATGACAGTATACATTTATAATGTGAACAAAATTTGAGAATTCGAATTGAGCGTACTAATTTTTTTTGCTTCATCCGAACAGCAATGAATGATTAAATTTTATGGATTAATGAAATCACTAGAATCACTTATTCCAGTGTGGATATTATTATATTATTATTGTATAGAGGGTATGAACCACATGGATCACCTAAATTCTAGCTGACTATCGACAGATTCGAGCGGACACCAGCACAATTTCAATTTCTACCTATCGCGTCCATTTCTATTGTCATTGTGAAAACGTCTGACCTTGTGGTCTTTCTACGGCGCGTTTTGTGCACAGTGAGATCCAACCACTTAGAGCTCATGTTCACCGGTCACTATTCATACGCATCACATGTCTGGGCCACCTAATCTTCTAAAGGGCGTGTACGACTGTGTCTCTGATTTTTGATGGTTGACGTAGGTCAGAGCTTTTACTTTTATAATACGTGGGACGCCAAGCATCACACTTTTGATAGGGCGATGAAATGCGATCAATAATCGTTCATCTTGCCTTCGTAATGCTCACGCTTACCAAGCATACGTTAAGGCATGAAGAACTGTCGTGTCCGAAAGATGTGCTCGGAGTTGTGTTGCTGTGCTGAGCCACTTTTTTTAACGTTGGTAATGATGTTTTAATATGACGAGGTAATCTTGGTGATGAAATACTTTCTGTCTCATGAAGAATCTGTATTGAATCGGAAGTTATCGATTAGTCGACGCTTCCATCATCGTTTTCATCTCTCATCTTAACAAACTCGGAAGCTTCTTTAATATTAATGAAGATGGTGGTACATGGTTTCTTAAGTCTCGTGCTGGTGTGCTGCATACCTACGCAGGTTTTTTTCGCGTAAAGTTTTGTAAAGCCTTTTAAAGATAACTTTTATGAACAGCTCATAGGCAGCAAACAGCAAGCAGATTCGGCGAGCAGAGCAGATTTATCGACGTCCTGAACGCCTCTTTTTAGTTAAACAAAACGGTCCCGCCAGTTTTCCATTGCTTTGGAACTTTTAATTCTAATAGGAAGCGTATGAAGAGTCGAACCAGTGTTTCCATAAGAACAGTAGATTCTGCAGATGTTCTGGTCCAATTCTATGGCTTGGGAGTTGTGCGATTTGTTAGCGACAAAATTGCATGTCTTATTACAAAAGAGAGAACGTTTTTCTACAGCGTTTCGCAAGTTCGGATATTGGTCAGTAATTACCTGCAGGTTTAACCGTTCCACGTTAACATATAGGCTCGAGAGTTCTTGAGTAAAAGCATCTCCTAGTAGTTCTCAAACTTTGGCATTTTTTGCGCTTTGATAAAAGTGCAGAATAAGCCCGTCATATTCTCCATCGATGTTATTAATGACAGTATCTTTCCAAAAACTAGTCAAAAAAGTATATAAACTCCTAACTGTATTTGTTTTTGAGTTTATTGCCGCTTTCTCTTTTTTGGGCATCAAGAGAATTTTGACGTGGAAGCGATGGTCCAATCCTGTATAGAACTTTGGGTCAACTGCGACAGCTGTTAACCAAAACCTATTTTCTATAACATGCTCTGTTTCGTTATGGTACTTCTGATGAGGAGATTTCTACGTCTATCATAAGCATAAGTGCTTTTGAAAATGGTAGTTCCTATGGGTCATCTTGCTCGTCATGCATGATAAACTGTGATAGCCAGTCTCCCTGTTTATTCCATCCGAGTCCTTGAGTCCCAATGTAACGTTCTTTAGGCGTTCTTCTACGGTCAATTATAACATTGAAATCGCCAGCAATGACTTTATAGGATGTATGGTCATGTCTGCAAACTTCTCTAAGTCCACATAGAATGCATCGATTTCATCGTCATCGTAATCTGATGTAGAGGCGTAGATGTTGAAGATTATAAAAGATGGTATTGGACCACGTGTTTTCAATCTCAATTGTCCCATTCGTGTCTTCAGTAATTCATGCGAATCCATATTCATGACGAAATTTGAATTTACGACTACATCTACGCCACCGACACCTCTGTTGTCGCATGTTGCAAGGAACACTTCTCCAATGTTGCGACAACGCTTAATTGCAGGTGTCGTCTCGTTTGGCTTGCCGGATGATGTCCTACCTAACTTTCTTTGCTTGCATCAGATCTTTCATTGAGGATTGTGATGCAAGCGTTCGCCTTGTATGTACAGATCATCATCTTAATTTTTCCACGTTTAAGCAGCCTAATTTGGCCCTGAGGTTTTAGCAGCTTCTCTGTACTTATCCTATTCGACACTGTCGTATCAGAAGCTTTATCAATGTCGGAGGAATGTGGCCCATTTTTTTTGTTTTGCGATTGTTTCCACAGGTAGCATTCATAAGTGTTCCGTGGGGCTAAAAAACTTGGTTTGCTTATGGGCAACTTGCCAGTCTATCCCATTGAGGGACTGGAGTTTATTTGATGGGGCGGTTCCCAACAACTTCACATTTACTTCCTAGTCTTTCGATTGCGTGATTTCAGCTGGAATCGACGCGCAAGATACAATCCGTGTACACCTAGGTAGAAGTACGCACAAATTAACAGATTTGCCTATGAGCATACAGAAGATATGAGTCAACCAACACAGCAAAATGAAGAACTCTCTCCCATGAATTCACCTGCATTTCAATGCAATACACGGTCGCTTTTGGTCCGAGATCCACCTCCTATTCGCCACCTTGGGTCTCGCGACTAACCGCCTTAAGATCCCTCACTAAAGAAAATCAGTGGAAAGAATATGAATGCATGTCAAAGACTCAAAATTAATCAGAACAAACAGCTGATTTTAAGCTGCTATTATCACGTGTTCTTTATTCAACACATATGTGTCAAAAACACCTCTGTGGTATTTTTTATAAGATTAAAACTGATGAGCACTTTTCAACGTAGATCTTTGGTTTTTGTTGATTGGCAGAAAACTGAAAATCTATTTTCAAAAGTGAAAAGTTTTGCAGTTTTTCCACGCAGGAAGTGACTTTTTAAGCTCCGTTTTACAGGAAATCCGTCCATGTCATACAATCCTTTCTACTTCACTGGGCAACAGTTTCCTCTCTCGCAAGCTGTTAGCTATTCACCAACACAGAATTATAACCAGCAATCATTTTTTGATTCAACATCGACTCAACCGCATTTCAGGTTCATGTAGCCTTTTGTCAATGTTCCGTTAAGTTCTTCATAAGGTTGCTTCTGATAGATTGTCATACATTACGAGATTCTTTCCATGAAATTAGTCGCAATACATAGATCTACATACTATTGGTATTGTGAAATTTGAAATAATTTTTGTCCTTTTTACTGTTTACTTCTAATTAGCAGGATTTCAACGCACTTTATTCACATTTTTCACTACCTCCACTCGTATCTAGTCGCATCATACTGCCTGTCCTTACTATTTGCTTTCTTCGATTCTCATTCTGTTGAGTTATTATTTTTTTCTTGTTGATAAGCAGTATTTATAATTATGTGCTTTTGATCTTATTTATCCATATATCATTAGCTGATTTATCCCGTGCCGGCTTCTTTATTATTCGGCATGTGTGATGAAGTTATTAGTTGCGAATGCGGAGTTGAATGACATCAGGCAGGATAATTCAGGTCATATTTGCGATTCTATGCCCCTTTAGAGAACCGGTCACTTTATTTCTATTGTTTATTCTATATTGGTTTCTTCCAGAGGTCTGGTTTTTTAAGTTGAGATTACGATCCTAAATATTTGTTAATTTACTTAACAGAACTATCGAGCAACGTCCCTACAGAACTGGATGAATGAATTGGGCGCTCAAATGATTGTATCCTTTTACTATTTTCAGTTACACCTCAGTAATTTTGATTCTTATGTTTTTTATATTTACAGACTGTTGTCAGTATTTTTAACAAATTTTAATGCCATTTTTATTTACCTGCTAACGTTTACATTTTTATCGTACCTCATTTTATCTTTCTCTTTGCCGTATACAATGAGTGTGGTCTACCTTGAATATTTTCATTGTCATTACTTTTACGTCCGTTGTAGCGTTTATGTTATAGGGTTAGTTTCCCAATAATGTCTTATTAAAAACCTGTGATTGCAATCTAAAAACGAATTGAAATTGGTTCCGTGTGAAATACGCACTCACTAATTTCTATAATATGAAGTTTGTCATAAAGTTAGATCTTGCACAAATAGTTGAAGTAACCTCAACTGTGGTACTCATTAATTTGAGAAATGCTATAATATCTCTAGCTTCATTCTCCCGGTTCCGTCTTCATTTACGTATTCACCTCATCTATAGTTTTTCACTCACTTATCACTGATGTGAACACTATTCTATTGTACTATATGTTCACAAAATATGTTCCATTTTTCAAATTCTAATTTTCACATGATTTCGTTATTTACAATAGTTTTATCGTCCATGTGCAAATGTTCATTTGTATTCCGGAACGTGTAGTTTGAATATGGCTTAATCTAATTTGGTTAATAAATCCGGTTACGACAAAACCATGAGTCGAGAACTTGTAGTTGAGCACGATACATTTAAATCCATCTGGAGGATTTAGTTTTTATCTTTGTGTAAAATTGCTTTATAACGTTCAAGGCGCATCCACCACACACTTGTCATTGTGAAATAGGTGACTTGGGAACGATACTGTTAGAAGAACATCATTTAGATAATTTTTAGAAAAGGTAGCACCTCAGTTATGCCAAAGTAGAGAAGTGGTTTTTACTGCATACGTTATACCCTGTGCAACTTGGAGTAATATAATCACATTGGATATAATGAGGTTATACTGCTTGTTATATATATTAGTTATATATTGGTAATTATGCAAAGTCAACCGCAAAACTTGGAACCTCAGGCGGGAACGAACCTTCAGCTACATTGCGTCTATTGCGATTATCCATCACAGCTCTTTGGCTTACAATATTGAAGCAAATAAATCATAATGCATGGCGTATCAAGTCAGCAGATGATGGCCCTTTGAAACGATTCCTAAACTACGCAATCTTCAGATGGTCTAGAAGATATCTTGCACACAAACAAGAGTGTTGGCAGCGGCAGAACAAATGGCAGCTAGCCTCACTATTGCTTTTATGTCTAAAGTGAAGTAGCAGTATTCGAACTCCACCATATATTCTAGATGATTGCTTTATTATCTGTTCTACACAAGTAAAAATTGTTAAATATTTCCAGTTGTTAAACGAAGTCACAGTATAAAATATTCATCCATAAGAAACCGAACGAAAACTGGTTTCCATGTTTTGACATGCAAATCAAACTTGCTTATCAAACTTATCAAATCAAACTGCTTATCATTTGTTTAACCGGCATTACAAAAAGTACATTTTCAAAAGACATTCTTCGAACTGCCATTAGCGTGTGTATTAGCAGATTGAAGTTGGATCTGCAAGTGCGAGTTCGAGTCCCGCCTGAGGTTCCGAGTTTTGCGGCCATCTCAGCACAACTATGGTCAATTTAATATCATTGCAAAATAAAATAAAATTACGAAAATGTACAGTTCATCGCAATAAGTTCAAAAAATAGAGTAATCAAAGCCTGAGTGGAATTGATGTCCCATTTAACCTTTCTTTTGTTCAAACGAAAGAAATATAGCTATAAGACATTATCTAAAAAGAGCAGGTCTGGTTAAATCGGACAGAATAATTGTCATTTCCACGACCAATCAAAGTCGTGATTTAGTCCGTAGTTTCTTATATGACCGTCTGCGTGTAATAACTAATAACTGCATAGTATCCCAAACGGTAATGAACGTGATTGAATTAGAATAGGTACAGTTTGTTTGAGCTACTGCAAAGCGTGTGGCGGAAAATATATTGGCGAAACCGGAATACCACTCTGTGATAGTAGATTGCTCAATCATTTGATTCCCACTCGATTGGCCTCCACTTGATCTACACAGTAGAATGATCACCATGAACCGGTATATAAAAAGTCCATTCTTTGCGTAGGTCTGACGACATCTCTGTTTCAGTAGTGGAGTAGATTTCGCTATCAGAATTATGTATAACTTGACCTCCTCCGGCTCTGAAGGTAAATCCCATCAGTGTCAGTCATCTAAGTATAGTGATATGATATGCTCCTGTACCATCTAATAGGAATATCATATGTCATTGATGGAAACATCATGGAAATATCATTGATTTGCTAAATGTTGAGGTTAATAGATAGGTCTTACTGCTTGTTTCATCACTGCGAAGCTTCGCTTCCGATTTTTCGAGGAACTGTTTGTATATAACTCATTAATGAATAATTGAAACGTCAATTCACTTTATTTTACGTTTGAAAATCTTGGCTATGGTAAAACACTATTTATTATCAGCTACTAGTTATTGAAATATCGCAGAAGAAGAATAGCCCTTTCCAATGACAAAAAACGTCTCTAATATTGCCAACTTATTTGCTGCAACTATGTACTACTAACTCAGTAAATTACAGAATTGCTTGTATCGATACCCTATCACCGCAATTATCAAATAAGTGGATATTCTAATGTAGATATTGCATCCACATGTATCTACCAGTATCAAGGAGCTAAATTACAAATTAGTTTTGTGACTAAGTTACTACTTCATCACAAAGTAGAAGATTCAATAAAGCGGTGAGCATATCAAAGTCTTTTATTTTTATTTGTTTATTATCTCTGTTAAGTAATGAAGGTATTTGGCTGGCGGAATTCTGAATAAGCCGACCTCTCTAGGCTCTGATGAAGGCGAAGCCGCCAAAACATTGGCCATTTCAATAAAGTGTTTAAAACTCTAGCATTTGCTCAAAAAGAAATAACTGAAAAAAACTGGTTAATTTTGTTTTGTGAAACTTCAAGTGTGAGACACCTCCAGCTTTATGCATAGAAATAAAAAATCATTTGCTTAAGAAGTTCAGCGAGTAAATGGCAAATAAATAACATAACAAATTGGTATAAAAGTAATTGTTAATACAAGTGTGTTGGTTCTTCGTGCTTGTGTGCTCTTCGTACCTTGGCCTGCCACGCGGGTCATTATTTAGATCGCGGCTTAAGCCTCAGATTTTGGTAATTAAACCCTCATATAAAACATAACATTACTACAATAACAACGAAGACAAGAACAACACAATACAATATTCGGTAATTGTAAGGTGGCAAAGGGGTGGCTAGACAATATATCGTTATTCAATGCATTGAGCTGAACGGCGACTACGACATAAAACAAGCGATATTAAATCAACTTAAACATGAGTAGTTAGATGATTGAGTCCTCATATGATAAACTATGAAATATGAATGAGTCTTCATATGATAAACCCAATAATTTAATGTGTGTTTGAAGCCATAGAATTAGAGAAGAACTATAGCAAACCATTACAGTACAGAAATACAACAGTTTAATACATTTCATGATAACACAGAACTCATGGATAAAGAACAAATAGAGAAGGATTTTGCGGTACGGAGATTTGGATGTTGGGCGAACCGCTCATGTGAAAGGTCATAAACCAATGTTGTGTCTTAAAATGGTTATGTGTAGCTGATGGGCGTGCTTTCCCATGCCTATGAGATCCATACTAGGCGAAAGATTGTGATTGGTTAGGAGAGCGCTGCACACATTTAATTGGTCGATTACTCGGTTCAGGTAGCAAGATTTAGTGGGAATGTAGAGCATTTGACACCTAATGACGGATATTTGTCACATGTAGATAGCAACCATACTACGTTGTGGAGGATGTTTACAACACTCTCCCTCAGCGAACTAATTTCTTCGAGGTCTCAAATCGTACCGATGATTGTGTTTGGCTTTATGGTTTAATGTTCTAATTGGTCAACAGTTCTCACTTGCTTCCACGTCCTTAAGAGACTCATCCAATTTTGATGGTATAAGCAAATTGATTGGTCTTCAGATTATACGCTTGTTCGGAAGTAGCACTTGTGCTTCTCTTATTGCTTAGCTGCTCGACATGTTTAGTCTGATAATGTGACCCATTTTCCATAAATTGCGCGGTTGAACCGATTCCTTTATCAATACTACCGTTTCTATAGTAGGATTGTTGCTTGTGCTTCTTTTACTATTTGGTGGTAACTTTATGTTTTTCTCTGAGAGCAGTTAAGTACTGTTGTCTCCATATTGACCAATACTGTTATGTCAACTTGTGGCTAGATTTTAATGCTCCTTCTGCTTGTCGTCGGTACGTAATGCACTTGCTTCCTGTGATATAAGGTAGATCTTGTCTTCCTCGTCCTTCTCGATTGACTCAAATGGGTGTGTAATTATCATGTCCCTTTGAATGAAGTCTATAGGGTGTAAGATTGTAAGTTCACTCGAGTCGTCTGCTACGTAAGTGAATGGACGAGTGTTTAGACTTTCCTCTATTCCTCCATTTCCTCAACAGTGGGTATTGATTTCTGTAAGACCTTGTAGAGTGCGTGTTTCACTGACTTTATCAATCGTTCGTAGAAGCCTCCTTGCCATGGGGCATACGGCGTGATTGTTTCCCATGTTATTCCTTTGGTTGCCATTGTTCGTGCTAGGGTATTGTAACTAATGACTGTAAAAATGCTGTCACGAAGAATTTGTTTGCTCAAAAGAAAGTAGGGGCCGTTAACGGTAGTGATAGTTGTTGGTATTCCTCGCCTTCCAAAAAATCTTCTGAGTGCTAGCAGGAGTTCATTCGTAGTCATGTCTTGTACGATTTCAAGATGAAGTAGCCTTGTTATAGCACATGTAATTATTATGCCATAAATTTTGATTGTGTTTTCATTTCTCTTTGCTGACAATGGTCCAAAATAGTCAATTCCAACATGCCGGAATGGTCTTGCCCTTTGGACTCTTGTCTCTGGTAGATCTTCCATATCTGGGTATCGATAAGGCAAACTGTACATTTTTTGGCAAGCGCCGCACCTTTTAATGACTTTCGTCGAGAGATTCCTCAATCTTGACATCCAGAATCTTTGCCGTACATTAGCCATCGTTTGGCATGTGCTACAATGGTATGGTAGATGTGCATCGCGCACTATTAGTTCGGCCAACCTAGTTTTCGATCATATTGGCTCTCGCGCTTCTTGTGGGATATCTGCTTTGCCTAGACGTCTCTTGCAGCGTATTACGTTTCGATTGTCCGTATATAATTTCAAACCGCTATGCATTTGTCGTACGTGACTTCCACAGTACATTTTCTGGTGATTTCGCACTATTAGGATCAGTGCGTTTTCATATTCTATTGCAGATATGAATTGTTGTGGTGATTCTGATCGTAGCTTTGGTATATTATGTAAAATGCGGTTGCGTAAGTTATCTCGAATGAGAGATATTATTTTTTTGAGAAATCTGAGAACATCTGCCACAGTTCACTGTGCCTTTTTGAGATCGCTTTGTCTATTCCAGTCTAATAAGTCGGCTACAGTGGACGTAAAGTAGCCATGGTAGTGTAAAGGTCATACAAAACGTAATTGGCTGGTACCGTGAAAAATTGGCTGATATTATTGTCTAGTTGGTAAATAATAGGAGGTCCATCACACCAAATGTGATGTCTCAATTCGTCTTTGTTTAGGCCTCTGGTTGCGCAGTCTGCTGGATTGCCTTTCGTTCCCACATGACCGAATCGTTGTATTGGATAACACTTTTTATTTAATTGATTCTGTTGTTCACTAGTATTCGTGCTATATCAATCCGAGGTCTTTTCACCCAATCCAGCACCATTTGCGAATCTGATAATATAGTTATGCTTTCCGTTGATGTATGATGCTCTATAGCATAACTGAAACTGAACTGCGTGAGATAGTCTCACCGCCACTGTCATTAGTTCAAGTTTTGGTATTGTATGTTTGCCTTTCAAAAGAGCTAATCTTGTTTTACCAACTAGTAGCCATGAATTCGTTTATGAAACGAGATATACGCAGACTGCCATTGCCGTTTTGTTGGCATCTGCGAGTGCTACTAGTTTGACTGGAGTTTTCAAGTCCACTATCATTCTTGAGATACTTATTGTGAAATCGTTTGAGCTATCAACAATTCTTTTCAATTCGTATTGATGTTGTTGTGACAAATGTTCATCCCATTTGTACTATGATTCCCATAAACTTTGTAGGAACCGCTTCCCCTGTAATGTTATTGGTAGTAGCCATCCAAGTGGGTCATAGATTCGGTGGTGCGGTGGATGGGTGTGTCGCGAACCCAGAGGAAACGCGTGGCGTCTCTATCATCCTTGTGTAGTCTTATTTGTAGAAAGGCCTTTCCCACGTCTCCTATAATCGCGATTTTCCCTATGCAAATCGAAGTAGTATTTCTGGTATTTTTGGCATTTTAACGGGGCCTATGTGTATTACTTCATTCAAGGAAGGGCAGTTCCTTAGATGTGCAGAGGCGTCATAGACAACGCGTAACTTAGTTGTTGTTTTATTTGGTGTTATGACTGTTTGATGAGCTAAATAAGGTATTGGACTTTTTGTAGGCTCTGATTCATCTACTTGTTCTATTACTCTTTCTTTGCATTTTTGGGTTATTGTTTGGTGATAGTTTGTTAACAATGCTGGGTCTTTTGCTAATTTGATAATGGTTGACTTCATTCGTTGCACTGCTATGCTTTTATTATCCGGCAGTTTGTGTGCATTATCCTACCAAGGAAGGCGAACAAAGTAGCCGTCTGATTTCTTCTCTATCGTTTCCATGAATGTTTCCTCTACTAACATGTCTTGTTGTTGTCGTTCCTGCATAATTGTTCTTGAATATTCTTCTATCCCTGCTAATTCTAATTGCCAAAAGTCTTCAATGTTGTTCGCTCTTAATGTAATAGGAAATATTCGTTACATTCTCGTTCTCTTCGTACATGTCATCGTCTGATTCTTCTTCATCGTCGTTTTTCCCAACTACTAGGTAGTCAATTTCAGAAGGAACAAGTTGTAACCCTAATGATAACGTTACACCGCTGTCCAACCCTCAATCCATTAACTGGAATACGTCCCTGCAACGTAATAATAGTTGCGGTCGTATGTTTCTTGTGCGTGGATCGATGGATAATTTTATATCTTTGCTCTCTAGAAAGGATCTAGTAATTGAGCACTTCTTTTTGATTGGGGCTTTTATGCTGAAAGGTTGAATTAATAAATTGCGAGTAGCTACGTTAGGTAACTGCAGTCTGTCGGCGAGCTCAATAGTGATGAATGAGCGATCAGCGATCTAAGGTTGCTAGAGCAGCGTTCATATTGGATTGGACGTTGACTATTGCTTCTTGTACTTTAGTTTGTTGTGGTTTGACATCTTCTTGTTCATCGTCAAGCAGGTGAAGTGTCTTCGAGATCATATCGCCATCCTCATTCAGAATGGTCAGGAGGCGGTTAGCTGCTCTTTTCCATAATTTCTGACGTGAGGTGAGTGTGGAAGTCATTTCGTTTCCTTCAATATAACGCGCTTGGTTCGAGTAGGTCTAGCGAGTACGTTCTTACACTTAGGTCGTTGAGGATACTTAATGTTGGTAAGTGATTGAAGGCGTACCTGTTTGGGCGTAGGCTGACTTCGTCGATATGAGCAATGCACCTGACTTTGATGGATTCGTCGATACGGCCGATGCACCAGAAATTGTGTTGGTTCTTCGTGTTTGTGTGCTCTTCGTACCTTGGCTTGCCACGCGGGTTTTTATTTTGATTGCGGCTCATACCTCAAACTTGAGTAATTAGACCTTCATATAAACCATAACAATACTACAATAATTACTAATAGCGAAGACGAGAATAATACAATACAATATTCGGTAATTGTAAGGTGGCAAAGAGGGGCTAGACAATATATCGCTATTCAATGCATTGAGTTGAATGCTGACTACGACATGAAACAAGCGATATTGGATCAACTTAAACATGAGTAATAAGCTTCATGAAGTATGAATGAGTCTTCATATGACAAATCCAATAATTTAATATGCAGTTGGAGCCATAGGAATAGAGAACCCATTAATGTATAGAATTACATCAGTTTAATAAATTTCATGACAACATAGAATTAATGGATAAAGAACGAATAGGAAAGGATTTTGCGGTACGGAGATTTGGGTGTAGGACGTACCGCTCATGCGCAGGGACATAAACAATGTTGTCCTGAAGGTTATATGTGGCTGATGGGCGTGCTTTCCCATGCCTATGAGATCCTTACTATGCAAAAGATTGTGATTGGTTAGCAGAGCGCTGCACATATTTCATTGATCGATTACTCGGTTCCAGTAGCAAGATTTGGCGGGAAAGTAGTACATTTAACACCTAATGACAGATATTTGTCACATGTAATTAACAACCATACTCCATTATGGAGGATGTTTGCTACAACAAGAAGCACAGTTACTTTGATGACATATTTGAGCTATTCACCAAACGTTGGTATTGAATATGCTAATGATAGTAGCCTGATGATAACACAAAGGAATTAAAAGAAGTATTGGAATTTCGAAGCATTGTAAGGAAGATAGACATCATGGAAAGCTGGATGGGCATCATTAATCTAAAAATCCTAGAGCCTCAAACTACTGAATAATCATTAGTGGATTTTTTAGTAGATAAGATGGTTTTTTTTTCAGAGATTTCGTAATTATACTCTTACACGCAGACCATGCAAGATGAAAATATCGTGATAATATATTCATTTAGAATAAGTGAAGTATTATCTAGTGGTTGAAACATTAAGTGGTTGCTGAGTGAGGGACCTCGGTAGAGTTTGTCTAACCACTAGAGAACTAATACCAGCAGTAGCAGTGCATGATACTTGCACTCCTTCCTCTTCTAACGCATAACACATGATAAAATGAGCCTTGAAAATTAAGTCACTGTCCCTTAGCGCTGCAAAAAAGTTTGACCTTAAAGTAGGAAACAGTGGTAGACAGTTGAATTAGGTGTTTTTCACAGCGTAGATGTGCGAAGGAAGGCAATTTACAATATATGCAACGATCCTACCGATCATGCACAATTACAGCCACCAGTTGTTGATACATAGTGTTGTGCTCTGCTTTTTCACAAGATTTCCTGCTATTGTTGTAATTTGTCTATCGAAACTTTGATGGAGGATTTAAGGTTATTAGGTATTAGATTTAAGGTTAACACTTGGATCGAGCTCTATTTTTCATAAAAAATTTCAAATAAAAGAGGACATTATAGAAACACAGATTTAATAAAAAAAG
>KN716698.1:8811-20438 GCA_000816705.1 Dictyocaulus viviparus | reverse complement strand
CAAAATTCGAAAGCCAATTTTCAACCTCATAATGCACTTCTCATCTCTAACACTAACTGTCCAACTGCAGAAGTGTTCGAAATGTATAAAACACTTTAAAGTTCCAAATTACATAACATGTTCTATAAAATCATCAAAAATAAACTATTGCATGTCGTGCACTACGTGATTAAAATGTACATTCTGTATTTTACCATAAGTCAATAAACATGGATTGGATGCACCGGGTTCTTTCTACGCTTTAATAAGGTGATATCTGATGAAATGTCCTTGTGTAAAGAAATTAAAGATAAAAAAGTCGCATTATCTAATAATTAAAAGAAACAAAATTGCTACAGATCGAATGTTTCATCAATAAACACAGCTAACAAGTAAAGGGTGAGTATGTTTCATTTGCACGGCGATCAATTCTGATCGATACCACCTAGAAGAAAATGGCGATCACCTTTAAACATTTCTAATTCCGATGGATGTTCTCTCGGAACAATATGCCTCTCAAAAAGTCGTAGACATTGAAATATTTAATAAACTAATTGCCAAACAGAAAAGACAAATCGATCTCCTTATTTCGATTTCTCCTAACAAAAAGTAACAAAACTCATAGTTTTGGGAAAGCACTTGATATAAAAAATATGTCTGATTTTCTATAGAAATTGTCATCAATTTTCTTTAATTAGATAAGAACGTAGTAGTGGAATGGTTGTTTATACCTTTGCTTCTTCCTACTTTTGGTCCAGGTACTGGTCCTTTGATGCACATATCACTGAGCAAGCAAGAAAATGCTGCCTAAAATTAGTTTGTTTATAAAAGTAAGGTGGGCGTAGTAAATTCAACTTTGCACGAATTGAAGAAAATGATTTTGAAAATATTTATGCGTTACAAATAATCACGTATCCTATTTCATTAACACTTTTTGATCGGAAACGCAGTAAATTGATATACGATAGGTATACCAGCCAGATTTAACAAAAAATTGCCGAAAAATAAAATTACTCAATAACATTAAATACTAGAAAGGTATTAATATCTTTTAGTAAAATACGACGCTTATTCATTCAACACTACTCTTATCTGACTAGAAATTTGCAAGATTAGCCATACGTAAAATACATTCTCCGTAGTGGTCAGTAAATCAATTTTGAAATAGATTATACCAAACATGTCAAATCAGAAGGTTTCCAAGCTTTGAATTTAGCACATTTTATTTTATAGCACTGGTCGAGTGTAACAAAAAACTTCCTGGAAAGCTATGTATTAAACATTTAAATTACTCCTAATAATACATTAAAGCATTGGATTTACAGAAAATTGTAAGTAAAAAAAATCGCATGTACTGATCTAAAACTTGGATAATTAATATAAAATCATAAAAGCAACACAATAGCAAATAACAACGAACAGCTGAGACAATATAACATAACAGAAAGTAGACAATAAATAAATAAATGTAATGTATATTCAATGAATTACTTATCAAAGATAAGGAATAACAAATATTACGAATTAATGTTACAAAAGAGTGACAATTGAAATCGACTTCAGTGAACTTTGCAAGTGCATAAGGAATAAATAGAATGAATAATAATTTTGACGAAAAAAATTATGAAATAATGTTGGGTTATATGAGTTAGGTTATAATTCAGACAGCATCTTATGCCTTTATTAAATGATTGATTGTTACGCTCGGTACAATCCTGACTATGCAGGAGATTGTGTTTGAGGAAAAGAGAGCCCAAAATTATTTCTAATCAGTGTCAAGAGCAATAAAGCATTTACCGAGTTAAATTCGTGCTGACAACGCCCCAGGATCAGAAATGAGTTTCGAAGAAAACAAATAATTGAAATAGCTACTTCTTTTTTAGATAGGTGAAGATGAGTATAAGCAATCAAAGATAAAAGAAAGGTACATTCGATTCCTTCTATATAGGCTTCGATTGGTAGCTCAAAGGATTCAAAATTATTCGTGTCACCTTGTGAGCAAGGTAGCGATTTTGAAACAAGAATTCAACTAATCATGTAACTATTTTTACTTCGTATGAATGAGAAACACTGATCACTGCTATATAAAAACACAAAAATATGACTACTCACCTTATGAGCTCGAAATTGATCTACCATAGGCTGTAACTGACAGTCAGAAATGAAATCGCAGGACATTACGATGAAGTCACGCTAAAGTGAAACATTGTTTATCCATTACTTGAATTACGAAATCTTACCCCTTCAAAATGAGAAGTACATTGTCATCTAAAACACATGTAATAGGTCAGCGAACAAAATCCTCATTGACTTAGACGAAATCCAGAAACACGGATTAAAAACCTCTACGGAGAAATACGTTCAAATAAATACCAGAAAGCAGTATAAGTAACAGCCTTCTAAAAACTATTCAAATTGATTAGTCGAATGTGGATTGTACCGGTAGCTGAACCGATTGTAAAAACCATCTGATATCCATAACAGTAGATTAACATTTCAACAATACCGTTGTCATTAGCACATGCTATTAGTAGAAAGTTCTATCCTTGAATAGGATTTTTGAAAAATAGATATAAATATGTAACCTAAGAGTATGTACACTGAGTTTAACCTTTGGAGTCATTAGCAATAAATTGCATCAGACTATCAAATACTCAAAGCACTTTTTAACCAAAAATCAATCTTTCTTCTACAGAAGCAATATAATTTGGATTACAGAATGTGCTGAAAACAGCGGCAGCACAATGATGAAAAATTCTCTAAGGAATAACGAAAAGTAAAATGACTTAGCTACCACAAGTGCTTATCGTATCATTATGTGAGGGAGAACTCACAGAGTGTCAAATTGTGAACACTAAAGAACCTCTCAAGCTTGAAAAGAACTCAATATTCACACATGTAAATCTAGCAAGAAGCAAGTCTATATCAAATTTTGCCCCTTTTATAATAAAAATTAAATGGATAAGCGGTATACCCGATCTTCGAACTATTTAGTCATTTAATGCTCACCGAAATTTTTGAAGCATAATGTCGCAACAAGTCTGCTGTTCCCCAATCTTCGTTTTCGCGAGAGACACATATAACTTCAATATTGGCTGATGGGAAAGAAAATAGCGGTGTCATTAATAAACGAGATACCTCAGGCTCCCCGTCTTCTCGAACAAAGAGTTTAATATCTGAAATGATGTCACACACGGAATATTATCAAAAGTTATAACACGGGATGAAAAGAGAAGGAAAATCTAATACTTAACACTCATATGGAATGCCATGTCTTAAACTTCACGTCTTCAACGTTAACATAGCTAATTACACACCAAAAATATTGAATGACTTATACTTGCATTCATTATAGGCTGTATTATTACTCTCTTAATGAACTATGACACTATCGCATTGGTCACTTTAGATACAAACCAAAAAGCTGAAATAGTGACTTGAAATTAGCGTCAAATCACTGAACCAGATCGCTGCAAACACCAGTACACTCAATTAGTGAAAACTTACCATCAACTCCTTGTTAATAACTAGTTCATTTACTAATATCTTATTATGAGGCCGAAACAAAATCATTGTCACATTGCAATGTGCAAAGGCCGACGTCCGATCATTGTTTTTTTAAAACGTCTCGTGTTATCGGCACACAACGCTGTTGTTTGAAGCACCGCAACGCTGCACCACACGGTTGAGTAATTCGATTTCATACGACCTAACAATTTATGTGCATCGGCAATTTGGCATCATACTTGTTCTTAAAAAGAAAACACAAACTTAAGGAACAGATGCCATTGAAAATTACATAGAGAGCCCTTTGCTAAAAAAATACAAAAAGCAGAGGATTCTAGACCAACATCCACTACAGTACCTTTCACTCCAGAACTGACGAGGGTCTTAAGAGGATACCAAAACATTGGCACATCTGCTACGGGTAACAGACATTTGATCACACTGTTGCATATCAATGTCATGCGGCTGCCCGATCCACTACACAATAACAGAGCTTGTAGTTCCGACATACCTTGGATACCGAAATTCCAGTCACTGAACAAATTAATGTCAATCTAAACAACTAATCTTTTAGCACGATACCACACTCTATGACTACAACAGTTCCACCGATATTCAGCATAAAAAACATGGTAAAGTATAGAAGTATGACAGAGCTCTTTTTCATATTCTCGTAGTGTATAAGAGTTACGATCGACTCTCTTGACATCGTTGTTACGAAACATTGCGAAATTTCATTTCATAACACATCTGACGTTTCAAAAACGCCCCAAACGACTAACATATTTGTCATTTCCAAATGTGTATAACCTGAATACAAGTCAAAAAAAAAAATTCTGTTGTAGTGATGCATAAGTTCGCAGAAAATAAATTCATAAACACTAATTATATGCTCGACCATACACATTCCTTCCTTACTTCTCATACTTCATGACTAATTGGAAAAAGACATAAGCAATAATCAATAATAAATTGTCTCTTATATAATGAAGGGCACAATCGCTTTTCTTTCCTTTGGATAATCATGAAATTCCTTCTTGTAAATCCTATGCTTGTTCTGAGCCCAAATTGTCATTTGTACAAAGCCAGCTATTGTAAACAGAAGACCTGAAAGTGGAGAAATGTTCAATGCTGATACTACGTGCCATGCGCCATTCTATAAAAAGATTGGAAAGAAGCACCTAATGAATGGTAAAGCGTTTCCACTTTTTATACATTGCATTGAAGAGTCCGAAATGATATTCTTTTTACCAATTCTCAATATTCTACACAGACCACTTTTATGATGAAGAGAAAGTGTTCCGTAACAGATGGACGCTACAAGCTATCGTCAGCAACGAGACAAATCTCAATATAAAATTACGCATGAGGCGATTGCAATATAACTAACACGTTCTACATCAACATAAATCCTGAACGCAGAACAGTAATAAACTATTAAGCAACCTGTACTCAATAAACCTACAATATCAGAAATAACATATACAAAACATCGCTTAACAATACTCAAAATATGTATAAATTCAACCATGGGTGCACAAGCGTAGTAGCGAACATCTGGAATGTATCCTAACTATCCATTCGTTCAAGAATCTACAGTCGAATAACTGCAAAGTAAACGAGTGACAGTCATGAGTGTTCTCGAATAAATAATAAGCTCTACACTCATTTCAAAAAAAATAGCAATCTGAATGTTATAATGATCCTGGATGGAAGACCTCTGAAAAATAACAATTGGGAATAATCACTAAAGACATCAAAAGAAACGAACTTTATTAATCTGATTCTGAATAATTCACAATTTACGGTAGCGTATATCAATATATATATATATATATATATATATATAAACAAAAACTCAAACCAGCTGAACTGTACTACCGCAAAAAAGTGTTATTCATGGAATCCGTTGTGACAGAATCAATCTCCCAACCCGCATGCTGATGATGTTGACAGAACTTTAAACTACGAGCAACCGCTCCAGCAAGCAAGGCCTTCAAAAGGATTGAGTACAAGCCATATTCATCATGTTAGAAAACTCATTAAAGTACCAAGAAAATGCAAAACGTTTTTTTTTACTTTTATCGACCTTGAAAAGCTTCCGACTCATCTAAGACAAAAACGGTCTTGGAGGCATTGGCCACTTGAGGATAGTGGAAAATAAAAGTTATTACATTTTCACCAGAAGGCGGACCGCGGTAATAGATATTGACAAAGAAAAGCCAGAGAAACCTGATGATCTTTTCAACGAACGACCAAAACTATCCTGTGTCAACTAGGCAAACCATTTACATCTCACAGTAGACAAAATGAAACTATCCATAACATAAATATTACGTTTCCCATATGGGAAAACGCCCAAGGAGATTCATCTCAATACCTAGTAGTTCATTGGGTGACCATTCTTCAATTAACTTTTACATGTAGAATTATGATACAAGCACGCTCAATTCCTTCATTAAAAATAGATAAAGATTTATCGCATCCACAAATCACACCCTCCATTTTGCATAATAAATTATGGTTCTTAGTAAAAAGAAATTCATTATAGTTCCAGTTACCATTTAAAATGTATTTGATAACAATTTAAATATGACACAAGGAAAGCTGAAGCAGTGGAAGGGACGAAATTAAGGGAACTTGAAAATGATACATGGAATGTGCGTCGAACGGCTAAGTACCGCAGTCGAAAAAAAAATTTTTTCTCGCAATGAATCCGAAATAAATTAACAATTAACATAATACTATCCTATGAAATCAATCGGAACAGTATGTTGAGGTAACAAAGAACGCTATAAAGAATGACAGGATACAAATGTAACGGATTAAAAACGGCACCATGGATATGAAGTAAAAAATAGACTACTTTCACCGTGCTATATTTATTTAACAATAGAAAGAGTTCAAAGTAATATGTATCGCAAATCCTCACAGAAAGTGAAGTATGAAGAGTATCTATGCTGAATCTCACACCTTTGGTGTGTCATTTGTGTAGAGTTGTTTTCAAAATTTGGACTATTTCAAGGGTATCAACTTCATACAAAATTAAATCATAATCTTCATGAAAGCATTAAATTTTATAAGAGTACATAAATTAAAAAAACATGTTAAGTATAAATAGACCTAGGCAAATGGCGGACCTGCAGGAGCAGAATGTCTTTATTTACCAGTAGAATTAAATAAGACCAATTAACTACACAATTTATTAGTGTTCTCCAAATAAATAGTGATCGCTCCCTTGTCTGAATAACAGAAGAAAACTAATCCGTGGTTCGTATAAAAAGCGGAAACGCAATGAACAAATAAACAAGTTGAAAGTTTAATTTAATTTATTAAATCACATTGGGAAAAAGTGATGAACTCACTAGGAAAACTCTGAACCATGACAGTGTACGACATCCACGACATCACTTCGTATGTATAGTTAGGGCACGAAACAAAATTAAATAGCAAACTCATCGGATTTCCATCCGGACGGGGTATACGACGTTCGCGCGTGCCAGGAGAGCGAAGATTACGAAGAAGAATGTGAATCGAAAGATTTCCTCGAAATACAACACTTACAGATTCAAATCTCATAAAAATTACATCAACAGGTTACAAGACTAGTCAAAATTCCTAACACAATATCGTATTGTTAGAATTATTTGAACTATAACATTAAAAGCTTAAAGCTCATGAATGAAGAAACAGAGCATTAAAACAAAAGCCAATGCTGCTAAGGTAAAATAAAAAATTGATATAAGCTAGATCATACGTATGTTCTCAATCAATCCCTATGCAATACTCTATAAACTTGAATTGAACTTGAACTTGAAAAACACTGTGAGCCGTGCTAGTGTCCTCTTGAGTGACTTGCAAAGACTATTGAAACGGTACTCCCTATCTTACCAGACAAGTATAAAACTAATCAGCCATAAAAGCACGGATCCACAAGTAATTTAACTCAAGATCGATCCATCATAACGAGACGGTAATTCTCACCAGCGCATTATGTATACTCACACCAAGTATGTCATTCAGATAATTGAAATCAATATTCAAACATTACGTTAAAATTCTCTTTACCGAATTCAGCAACAGCGAATCCTAGTAGTCCGACATATACCTGACAGTCACCAAAATATGGAGATGTGTAGGCCGGATGGTTGACAAAATATGCAATAAGCGTGGCAAACCCCCAGTAGTACGAGCAATTCTAAAACCGAAATATGAAAATGTAGAGGACGATACAGAAAAAGCAAGATTTTAAGTCGCCGGCAACTTTGTAATTGGAAGGAAAACGAGAATAATGTAAAAGCACAAATTTTCCATTAGAACCAAAGAGAAACGAACCTTGACCAGATTAAAGCGTGGCATTGTATCATTGCTAAAACGATGAATAAATTCCGTTTCGAATAGCCTTTTAGCATAGTGAAGAGACCAGCATATAAATGCGTACGTAACAGCAATGTGATAGGATTCTCTCAAAACACCTTAATATCTGTCTTTTATTATGAGTACGACATCTAATGTATAAGCAATGAGTTTAAATGTTTTGCAAAAACATGCCATCTCCATAGATGAAACCTGGGCGAAAATAAAATACTGGGTAAATAAACAGCGGACCAGCATACTCCAGCAGAAATACCTAAGCAAGAAAGTTTCGAATATATTTATATACATGGCAGGAAATAAATATATAAATATGTGTAAATAAATAATTTTGTGCACATATATATGCACATACACAACATATGTATGTACATATACGTACAAATAAATATACATGTGAATGCATACGTATATATATATATATATTAGGCATGCATATATGCAACTTATATAAATGTATTTGCGCATATATACAGTACGTAACGAATCAACGATCACATTAGCACATGAGCTGTTTATTTCCCATGTTGTCACAGTAAAGCATACTTTGATCGCTATCATGAGTTGCACTACAGAAACAACGCAAGTCTTTACCTCTTTGTCCAATTTTCCCAATCCAGATGTAAAACTTGTAGTACAAAAACATACAAATGAATTGTAAATTGTACTAGAAATACATTCCTATAAAAAACAATCACCGTTTTCCATGGAATTTGTGGCCCAAGATCCCGAACATAGAGGTGAGCATTTTGGGCGGCCAAACCGAGATCTTTGATTAGTTTCTCATCAGAAATTGGTTTACCTTTTGGTTCGACACGCATCGATTGTCGCTCTACTGTCAATACAAGCTCTAAAAATACATAACTGTTATGGCAAAACCGTGATTTGTAAAATGTAAACATTAAGCTAACTATTCTAATGTAGCCTAATATAAGATACCACCTACCTCGCTCAGACTTACATTAATAAATTATAGTGTGCATATTTAACATCTCTAATGTGTGACAGTAGATTCAAAATAGTGGATATATAGATTACGAACCTTTTAAAGTACAAGTTTCAATACAATGCACAAATAATGAAGATATTTACGCACTCTTTTGTGCTATGCGCTTCTTAATAGCCAGTACAGTTTCTTCACCACTAAGATTGCTCAGCGTGATAATAGAACGTGTTGGTTCCTTCGCATCAAAGACCTCCAAATTAAAGCCACCCATGTTTATCTAAGCATTTAGTGTAAAACATGCATAAATGACTTCATTAACGAAATAGTGTGTCGAAAACGAACAACAAACAAAAACTTCGCGACGAAAGTTTAAGAATCCAGAATACAGAAAAAACGTTCAACACAGAATCTCTATGTCGTTAACATGACCTCAAAGAGATGTCGACAATCATCCGAATCCTGCAGATGGAATTTTTAGCATAACGATAAAAACATAAGATTGGATAGATTCTAAATACTGTGGAGTTTTCTCTGCACTATATCAAATATAAAGAGGGACAAAACTAAATGAGCCCAATTCAAAACCTAGAGTTCCTACCAGCATTTGTAGATAAAAAGTAGTACATAAAGATCTAAAATGATTATTCTTACAAGTCACGACGATATTCGACTATTGACGCCAAGATTATGAACTTCAGCTGCCGTATGAATTGATTCCCCGAAAAAGATGAACATGTAAGAAAATACGCGAAACAAGCAATGGTTAACATTGGTGGCGCGATTGTGTGAGATCATGAGGTGAGAATTCGTGCTTCCATTGATAGTGAAGAGACGGGCACATCTACGATAAGTACTCATTATCACTGCTTCATAGAAGGGTCGACGTGCATTGATTACATCTCCGATCAATATCCGTATCCGTTAGGCATTGCATTGATATTGACATGTAATCAAACCTCATTCTATTAAAAGATTATCCTTAGGAATATTACTGCATGTAGTGATGTGCAGAAATGTTTTGCTGAATACGAAGCTTCTCTAAAATTCTTGTAAATAAAAAAGTCACGAATTCCACATTGCGTAAAGTTACTACGACTGTGTTGTATACTCATAATATGCTACGGATGGCTTATTCTTTGCTGTTACTTCTGTAACTAGCATTTCGTATAAGGTTTACGCGGAGCCTTATAAGAAATTTGGAACAAAGACCAATTAGCAAATTTTCACAATATCTTCTGCACACGAAACCGCCACATGTATACAGAGCTGCGCAGAATAATGATTTAACCTATCATACGACTCGTTCAAAACTTTATCCCAATCATAGGCTTAGATAGAACACCTGATTTATTTCAGATGTAGATTTAATTTGAAGAAATGCGGTAACGCTTTAAAAGTCACACTGTCTGAAACACCTCCAATGTGAAGTAGCAGCTATGATTTATTAAATACGGGTTATCAATGTTCCAATGCAAATAAACGCTGCGGCTTCGATATCTTGTCGCGTTGACCGGAATAAAACGTTCAATGAAGGCAGGGAACGAGAGGATACACTTTAGCGTCCGCGCATAAGTCGAAGTAAGGTCCTATCGTGACTTTTTGAATGTCGGTGTCCATGCCTCAACAACAACTTGGATTTGCAACTATTTTACGTTGATTATGTTGACAGTTTCCCTATACAGTTAATACATGGAGATATGCCAAATGAATCCACAATGGTTGAAAACCACGATATTGAGTATAGTGATGGCAGGTTGGTTCACCAGTTATAGACACGTTATGACATGACCATTCCTTATTGCTAAGTATCCGTGCGCTATTATTTTATAATTATTCAGGTCTTCTTTGTCTGTTAACAATGACGAGGAATTCATTTGTGGTGTTGTAGAAGGTTTTTTTCTGAAGTTTTTTGCGTATAATTTAATAGCTGTCCATGTTTGATGGAAATATTCCTTAATGTATATTGTAGAACATCTTCACTCTCAGGATTTTATGGAAGACCATGGACATTTGAGCAGCGGAAGCATCTGTTTTCTCGACTTAATCGATTAGGGTTGAATACTTATGTGTACGCACCGAAAGATGACCTTAAACATCGACCACAGTGGCGAATTCCTTACAACGACGAAGAAGCTGGTAATAGTGCTGATAATGTTTTTCCTCAGCATCGGTAGTATTGCTGATGTGTGATTTCATAATGCAGTGGTTCTTAATAAATGAGAAACTTCTCTTTCTAGAAATTCTGAGGAGCCTTATAGAGTCCGCGAAAGCTAGTGACATTACATTCGTATATTCGTTATCACCTGGAATCGATATTGTTTACTCTAAATTTGAAGATTTGACCTGCATCAAAAGCAAGTTAGATCAGGTAAATGTAGAAATACTGGTGTTGCCGGCGGGTTCAAATATGATCTTTGATTATATTGTTTTTATAGTTGACTTCCTGTGTTAAAGGTTCGTATGCTTGGTTGTGAATCATTCGCACTTCTCTTCGATGATATTGAATGTGAAATGAATGAGACTGATAAACAACGTTTTAGCTCTTTTGTTGCTGCACAAGTTCGTTCAGTTAGCTTACTACTTTTTTGGATCACATCACTATATTAGGCTATAATTATTTTGCAAGCGTATGTTTTAGATGAACAAGTTATATTTTCCTATGTCGGGAAATTACATATGTATTATAGGTATTCGTTACCAACGAAATCTACGAGTACTTAGGACGACCACGATTCTTTTTCTGTCCGACAGGTTTATTTTTATATATAGCACCCTATTTTTGCATGTTTATGTACATACATATGTACACACATATATGTGT